>BPLQ01001945.1:29779-91760 GCA_021605075.1 Caerostris darwini
TGTATTTTGATTTAACTTGAAATTTTTTTTTGTGTGATTTACTAGTATGGAAAAGAAGCGAAAAATAGACAGTGAATGCAGAACATTCAAAGATGAATGCAACTTTCAATATTTCGTGATTGATTCCAGTAATAAGGTGCTGTTTGATTTGCAATGAAAACATAGCCGTTCTCAAAGAATATAACATTAAACGTCATTATGAAATCAAACATTTTCAAAATTACTCAAAATATGCAGGAAGTTTGCGGATAGACAAAAACGAAAGTCAATACTGAACAAGAGGCTGCAACTCGTTTGAAATTCGTTTTGGCTTTTGAAATCTCAAAACGTGGAAAACCCTTCACCGATGGAGAAATGATCAAAGAATGCATAATTGCAGTAGCCGAAGAAATGTGCCCCGAAAAGGTAAATTTATTTAAAACTGTCAGTTTGTCAGCAAACACCGTGGTTCGAAGGGTACAAGACATCGCAGAAAATATATCATCTCAACTGTCTGAACAAAAATGAGCATCTTTCTCTGGCCTTGGATGAGTCAGATATGTTCATGTGTTGATTTTTATTCGAGGAGTATAAAAAAGCTATGAAGAACTTCTTGATATTGATAGTATTCACAGCACGACTACTAGGGAAGATATTTTTAAGGAAGTTGACAATGCCATTAATAAAAAGAACCTACGATGGAAAACTTGAAATCTATTACAACTGATGGAGTCAAAAACATATGTGGTAAAAATAAAGGAGTGGTTGCACTTGTGTCAAAGGCAGTAGAAAATGATGGTGGTTCAAAACCATTAGTCTTATCATTCATCAACAGTCCTTGTGCGGAAAATATTTGGATATGTTCTAAAACCAGTCATATCAGTTGTTAATTTCATCAGATCCACTGGGCTGAATCACCGACAATTCCGCGAGTTTATTGAAGATATGAGAGAAAATGAATTGCCATATCATATTGCCGTACACTGTGTTAGTTGCGGAAAAGTCCTGCAGCGCTTTTTTGAACTTCGAGCACAGATCGAAATTTTTTTTGAATGAAAAGCATCGCCCTCTTACTGTGGAAGTTAGCATTCTATGTCGATTTGACAAAACATATAAACGAACTAAATTTGAGATTGCAAGGAGAAAACCGGCTTCTCCCTGATCTATATACAAATATCAAATCGTTCCGGCAGAAAATAGTATTGTTTCAATCACAATTACGTAAAAAATGTTTCACACATTTTAAAACATGTGAAATATTCAGCCGCACAACTGAGACCGAGTTTTCCCGTCGATTTTGCAGTCTAAGTTTTGAGTGCTTTGAAGATAAATTTTGATACTCGTTTCTCAGACTTTGATGACATTGCAAATGAAATTAAGATTTTTCAAAATCCTTTTGATACCGACATTGAAACCGTAGCCCCGTGACTTCCCATGAAAATTGATTTACAGAGCAATGATATAAATAAGAACAAATATCAAAATTCATCTTTGTTGGAGTTTAATAATTTACATAAATTTGCTCGTGGGCTGTTTTTGGTACTACTTACTTGTGTGAAAAAACATTCACCAAAATGAAGTACACAAAGAATGTTTACAAATCTAAGTTAACCGGTGAGCATCTTAAATCTCTTTTAATAATTGATACAAGTAAAATTGATCCACAAGTACAAACTATTGTTAGTGAAAAATCACAATTACCAAATCTCATTAGTATTTTTTTTACAAGTGGATACCCTGCGGTTTCATTCGCGTTAATTTATCTTTTCCGTTCCTGAGGGATTTTCAGGATAAAAATCATGTTTGATTCAGAATATATACATTCCAAAGATCGATATATATACATATGCGATTCTCTTTACCCCAACATAACCACCGAGAGTAACCGCGGGATGTTCACTAGTTTATAATGTTAGTGGGATTTATTTCAATTGTTTTTAGTTGTTATAAATTATTATCATTCTGTGTTTTTTTATCCAACTTATTACAGGAACAATAAGCTATTCGCTGTCGCAGGCCGTAGTTTGGAGACCCCTGTCTTAGACCATTATATTTACAGAAGATAAAATATAGGTGCTAGAGAGAAAAACAAACACAAAAGCTGCTATCAAACATATGAACTGGGGATAGTGAAAACTATAGTTTCTTTAAAGGAAACAAAAGGTGACGTAGGTCATAAAACAATATTTATATGGCGGTCATAAATAAAATTTAAAATCGCTTAATAGAAGGACAAATTAAAAAATTAGTTGATGGAATTTTCATTTCTTTAGCAAATTTTAAACACTGATCTTTATGATTTTTTTAAAATTCATTCACCTTAGAATCAAATAGTTAAATATTTTAAGTTTTCCAATATTTCGTTTGGCTTTATTTCCAAAGGATATATCTACTAATTATTTTCTTTTTATTATTATTATTATCATCGTGCACGGTTTTACATTTATAAAGTTAAATTTCTTTTAGCTTTTAAAATGTTTAAAAATTGAAAAATGTTAAAAAGCTGAAAGATTTTAAAATGAGTACAAAATTTGGTCTTTGTTCGGCATTTGTCAAAGAACCCAAGTGACTATGAATGAATTGGAAGAAACTATTAAAATATAATGTAAGATTTTAAATTAAAAACAACATTTAAATAAGTTAAAATGAAGATGACTTAAGTCCAAGTGACTAGCTGTCAATCAAATATGCCAAAAAAGTATAATCTTATTAATTAGATGCTATTTTATATTAAATAAGAACAGATTTTTTTTAACAATTCAGTATTTATATACATTCTGACAAAATAGGAAATTATACAAAACGAAAACTTAATGCTGATTACAGGTTATTTTTTTATAATGGGAAAAAAAAATATTTACAAATAGATATTAATTAAAAATAGAAGAAAAACTACAATATATGCATTTCGTTTCAAATTTGTTCAATCACATACTTTTATTAATAGATGGTTATTGAATTTTTTAAAAATAATTAAAGAACCAACTAAAACCTTATTCAATTATTAAAATGATATATAATTTTTAAAATCATTTGTACCCACTAGAATAAACAAATTATTCAACTTAAATATGCGTACATTTATGAGTGAGGGTAAGAATAACAAGACACAAAATTAAAACGAATTTATTTTTATGAATAAATAACATCGCACACTTGAATCTGTAGTAAGATTTTATTATACGGAAATCATTACTAAACGCTGGATGATTCGCATACAATATCGTAACACATAAAAAAATTTATGATACAGCAATATAGAAAAATGAGATGTATTATTACTGTGCCCAAAAAGTAAAACCAATATTTATTTTTTTCAAAAACTCTTTATTTATTCTTCCAAATTAATTTCATAGACTTCAAAGTTATCCCCTCTGGACACAATTCACTTATGCCAATGTTTTTCCCAATCCTCAATGCATACTAAAAAGTCATTGGCGGGAATGGCCTTCAAAGCTCAGGTCAATTCACGATGAATCTCTTCAAACGACTCAAAACGGTGACCCCAGGAGTTTTCTTTAAGGTTTAGGGAATAGCCAAAAGTCACATGGTGCTAAATCAGGTGAATACAATGGTTGTGGAACGATATGGGTTACGTTTTTGGTGAAAAAATCATGAAGAATCCATGCAGTGTGTGCTGGCACATTATTGGGATGCAAATACCAAGAGTTGTCTTTCCATAAATGAGGCCTCTTTTTGTGAATAGCTTCATGCAAACGATACATAAAACTCAAATAATATTCCTTGTTGACAGTTTGGCCCAGCAGAAGGAATTCATAATGCACCACACCGAATGCCTTCTACAATTCTATGTGTCTATGCATTCTATGCATTTCTGCACATGAATATTCATTTTTGCACACAAAATTTAATGCAAGTTCTTTGCTCAATTAATTCAGACATTTCACAAATCGTTGAAATCACTTTTAGCGTCTCACAAAGTCACGTGCAACTCACACTAATGAATATGACGTCAAATTTTCCACAGATGTCAAGGACAGTGCCAATAACCTAAAGACCTATACAAAAATTGAAATTCCACATGCCCGAGAAATTTAAATTGAAAATTGGTTTTACTTTTTGGGCAAAGTAGGAAGCCTTAGGAATAGTAGCCTGGGCTTAGTAGGAAGCCTTAACAGAATTCTCTACATATAAAACGATGAGTATCGAATTATTATAAAGTCCAATAAAAAAATTAACAATTACACAATTTCTACAACACAAACGTTTTTAAAGTTTCTGTGTCCATCTATGAATGGCGTTCTTTGCGTAATTGATCAAACGATTAATTTTCATAGTGACGTTGCACGAATTCCTAAAAGTTTGAGCGATACTTGAACGGGTCGCGATTTCTGGATTTCAAAAATACGACAGGCGACGGGACGTAGTCAACGGCTGTGCAGTGCGGCTGCTAAATGAAAAAAGAAAAGCCGTCAGTGTTGAAAAAATTAGCGGCTTTTAACGTAATCACAATCAATCAACTTTTTTTTAAAAGAAATCTTTTACTATAAATTAATGAATATATATTAAGTTATTCGATCACTCACTTGCAAAAAAACTTTTAAAATGATGCGGAAACGTTTTTTTTTATTAAGAAATAAAATCACTTTTATCATACAAAAAGCCTTTTAGCAAGCAAATGATAAAGAAATAATTACAAAATACAAACAAAAGCATTCAAAAAGAAAGAAATTGAGCCAGATAAGATAAAAAAAAAAACTACATGCAGGGTAAAAAGCAATGACAGATAAAAATATTTAGTGGGGGAGGGGGGGTCCATTTAGCAGAAAAATGTGAAAAAAAGCACATAATGAAGAAAACTATTTTTAAAAGTATATTAATTAATTGTATTATATTCTCATGCAACAAAAATTAACAAATTTAATGCATATTCTACTTTTCCTATTTCATTGTAAATAATTAATGCGAAATATGTAGCATGCTAAAACTAATAGTATTTAATTTTTGTAATTTATGAAATAGCTGTAAATGTTTATAACTTACCTGTTGAACATTGAATCATACCCATAGGGAGACCTGTAATTCAAACAGAATAAAATTATCAAGAAAAACTAAAATCTATAACATGTTAAAGTACATATTATAATTTAAAATTTTAAGAGGAAAATTCAAGGAATATTTAATAGTTATCTTAACTTAAAATGGATTCATACTGCTAAATCTAATAAAAATTTAGGTCAATGCTCCAATAAATTGTGTGCCCAATATCATAAGAGACATGGACTCTTACAAAACAGAGCGAAAGGTCAAAATTTATTTTAAATTCAATGTGATAAGTAGACATTTTTTATTCAAATTTTTCAATCATATTTTTAAAAATTTGAATAAATGATGAAAGACAACTTAAAAAGAAAAAGAAATTCTAGAAAAAAGAGAAAGAAAGAAGAAAACTCAAAAAGCATACCCAATTTAAATACTTACTTTAGAAAATTTAAAAAAAATATTAATCCATGAAAATTGCACATTTCCAAAAATGGTAAAATAAAAAGTAGCAATTCTATTTCATGGCATTCTAAGGACATGCCTTAACCATTTCTATGTTCTACGTTTTATCACATATTATGATTTCATTCATCCCATCTTAGCATACAATTAACAATTTTATTTGTCCATAAGATTTTTCATTGTTCTCCTAAGACATCTATTTTACCATGCATCTAATTTATTATTTTGTGCAGTTTATTATTGTGTATTATTATATTGTATTGTATTATTTTGTGCAGTCTAATTTATTATTATGTGCAAAACATTTTTACCAGAGAATGAAAAAGATTTCATTTTGTCCTTGTAATGAGTTTATCTGATCTTAGACGTTGATATTAATCATTATTAATAACTGCAAATTTATTAAAATTGAAGGAACAAACACTGTAAGTTAAATGAAATCGAAGGAACACAAACATGCAATATAACTTAAAATTTATACCTCATGGATGATAAAGGAGGCGATCGTCTTGAATAAAGGTAATCAGATCTTTCATGTATTGGGCGTCGCTCATACAAATCATCTCTTATATTCAGTGGTGGCAATGGTGGTCTGGAATATGGATCTGAAGACATGGGAGGTAAAGGGCGCCTTGGTGCAAAGTCTTCACGCATTTGAATCATAGGTGGACTGCGCCTCTCAAATGGAGGGTAAGGCCTCATACGTTCTCTGCCGAATCCAAATGGTCGATCATAATATGAATCACCACCCATGGGAGGGCCATCAAAGCGACGACCATAACCATTGGAAAAACCTCCTCCATATCCTCCTCTTGGAGGTCCATAACCATTACGCTGGGGTCCTCCGCCTCTACGACTAAAAAATAAGTAAATCAATACCTATTTAATTATTATATTTCTATCTCAAATAAATGCAATCCTATTATTTTCATAGTAATATGAAACATTTTATAATATTTTGTGCAAAATTGTAATGCACATTATTTAGTCGTCACTTTTAATTCCCGTCCTTTGTTTAATTAAGTTGTAATAGACACTAAATGTTTGATGTAATTATTTATGACCTGTTAACTAAAGATAGAGAAGTGATTTAAATGACCAAGATACTCCATCAATTGACTAAAATATGATAATTATTCTGAAATGACAGAAAATATGAAGGTGAACTATTTTTTATAAATATATTTAATTCTTAATAGCTTTAAAATGTTATACTTTTCTGATTGTGTAGTATTCAGAATTTATGACACATTTTTATTAGAAAATAGAAGCATACAAGTACCTATTAATTTATCATGCAAAAGTATCACATAACACCCAGATCTGATACAATTTAAAAGAAATTGATGCAGTGAAAATGCAACTGTTGAAGAACAGATTAGTAAACAAACATAAGGTTAATTATAATGTCTTCATAATAACAACAAATTAATCCAAACTCAATCTATTAACAATTTGAGAATGGCAGGTGATTGGCAATGAATGGTGGCCTATTAGGTTACAGCATCAAGAATGCAATCCTTGTATATAATAGTGTGTAAAATTTATGAATTTCTTTTGCTTAAATATTTCAAATTAATAGGTGAATATTTTTATAAAATTCAGTATAGCTTTCTGTTATTTCTTTATTGAATGGTCCCTGGCTCTGCCCATCCCAAAAGCTTAAGGTTTTTCAAAAACTAAATTAAATAATTTTTGACAAAATCCTTAAATCATTTAAAATCTTGAATGAAATTCTATTAATTAAACATAATTTACTAATATTAATTAAACAGGCACAGCTAAAAACAATAAGATAATATACATCTATTCTGCTGAAAAGATTGTTATTAAAGCCATATATAAGGACACTATAGCAAAGATATACATTTCTAAATTACATTTTTTCCCCTTCTAGGTGCGAGAATATTATATTAAAATAAAGTTTAGTAAATATGGATACTATAGCATCAAAGATAACTGTTTGATATGTTGTATTTTATTACGTTAAATTTATCACTTAATGCAAATAACAGTTAAATATTATTTACACCGCAATGACATTACACTTAAGAAATATTAATTGTGATCATGATAATTAAAGCCAATTTTATGGCATAGAAAAAAAATTAAGTTTAATATCAGTTAATTTCTGAATTTTGACAGAAATAACTTTTCCTTTCTAAAAGTAAACCCTTTTGAAAGATCCTCAAAGGGAAGTATAAAAAAAGACTGAATTGAACAACACATAAAAACTGGTTCTCTTTAAATATAATTCGAGATAAACTATCTCCCTTCATCTGTGAATCTAGATAAACTAAAGTCGTTTACCTATTACTCAACCTACATCTAATTATTTGCCCAAAGTAAGAGAAATGAACTTTTTTTTCCAATGTAAAATGACAACACATATGTAAAAATGTACTGTATAATAATAAATACATCAAAACATGGAAAATATTCTAGAATAGTACATTGATAGATAAATTATAAATTTATGAGTAAAATTAAACTGAAACCATATTTAACTCGCAATCAAATAATACAGAAAATTTAAAAAGCAAATATTTGAAAACAGGTATAAAAAATAAATATTTCAAATATTAATGTTTCTTTTAAATAAGGGATAAAAAATTGATATCCTGTTTTAATAATATTGGGTTTGCTATGAATTTAAATATACAGGTAAAAATAGAAAAGTAAAAAATACTTCATAAATGTCTGCTTGTTTGCTCGGCCAGGTGCACCTGGTTCAGGGTGAAGTTTGCTTTTTGAGGGCTAAAATTAAAAAAAGGTACTTTTCAAAAAAAACAAACACGTCTTTTATATTTTAAATGTTACATAAATTGAACATTTTTTTTACAAAAAATTTTTTTTTAACAAAAACATACAACTGGTCCATATAACTTCTATTCTAATTGCTAATAAAAAATTTTAATAAATGCAAATTGAGCAGCTATTTTTATAATAAATCAAAATATGTATCAGAAATTACCTCAACACTTATAATTGCACCCATAAAACTATAATTATTAAGCTGTTTAACAGCTTCAGTGGCTTGCTCTGGAGTGGCCATGTGCTAAAAATAAAAAAAATTATCAATTAAAATATTATATTGAAAAATGAAAAACACACACATATGAAGATGACCACGAGTCAGAACATTTTTTTCTCATTATCGTTCTTAAGACAAATATGAAAACAAACCAGTCAATATAATCCCCTCCCTTTTTTTTAAGGGAGAAGTGAAAATCTAAAGTATTTTCTTATGATACAATCTGGACGTATTGTATAATACATAATTATGAAAATTCAAAAACATATTTAAAAACTGGTTTATTTACATATTAATATAAATTATCTATAGTACAAAAAAAAAAGCCCTGGGATTTTGAGAACACAAACAAAACACTTTATTTTAATAATTGTCTACTTTTCTAACAAACTCGCTAAAAGAAATAAGAAAACATCACATAATGAATGGCTATTCTCGATGAAGAGGTCTTTAAAGACAACATCATACCATTGAAATATGCTTTTTTTCTCTCCCTCCATGTACACATATGATGGAAGACCATTTTAAGAGGTGAATTAGTAATAAAATATTTTCCAGTAATTAAACACAAAAAATTAAAGATTATGAAAATAGGCTTAAGAGTGAATTTTAACTTATAAGGCAATGGCATGTGTGCAAGCAGAATGAACATAAGTAAAAACAAACACCCACACTAGTCGGATATATTTAAAAATGAAATAAATCATAAACTAGACAACCCATCACAAAATGAGTAATGATCCAAGTTGCCAAGTATGCTTGCCTACATAATCACTTATGCTTATGATCACTTTTGTAGAGATCCTACAGAATCGCCGATCCTGCTAATGCTTGGCACCAAATTTTCATGCCGTCAATTTTACTGATTCTTATATATTTTTATGAATTTCCTTGGCTTTTCCAAATCAATAAAATTCCCTGACTTCCCAGTTTAATCGCCGTCCTGTATTTATAAGTTGTTTCAAATGAAGTATTTTATATACTCTTACAATAAAAAAGTTTTAAATGTTGTTAATGATCTAGTCTGAGGCTAGATCATGTGGAATAAATATGAAAACAGCATATGTCATTAAAATGAGAAAATATATATAATCTTTGTTGTTATATAAAGATCATAAATTTAAGTTAAATTATTTAAAAGCAAGGAAAGCCACAAAAAATTCACAATTTTTATAGCAACCCTGTTTTTAATGATAACCTGCATAACTTTTTTTTATAATTGATATCACTGCTGTCTGTGGTCTTAATCAATTGTGTGTGGTCTTAATCAACCGGAAATTTTTTTCAGCCACTCATAATTATTAATCTTTACTTTCTGGATATATATTTTTCACGAATTCGAGTTACAAATCAAGAACCAGCAATTATGAAACGAGTATTCTTTACATACTCCAACGTTGAAAATTCGAAGAAATATGGCTGGGAAAAAACAGCAAAAAAAGCATAGCTCCCTATAAGAATGAGAAATAAGACAAGTGAATTAAATAAATGAAATAAATTAAAGCTTTAATAATGCTAGCATTTGACAAAAGACAAACAATTCCATAGGTTATAATTAATTGTTAGTTTGTTACTTCTCTATTAAAGATGTACCCCTTTGCATTAAATGAAAACATACAATTAACTCATAATGTTTGCACAATTCATAATAAATCTGATGCAATTGACAACATTTTACACAGACTGTGCTAATGGAAAGTATAATTAATTATAACTGACACATTTAAATAAATTAGAAGATATATTATTTTTATTAATCCAAGACTTTATCTCTTCTGGACAACTATTTGTTCAGTTTACTCACCACAAAACCATAGTATTTGTTTATGACATCACATTCCGTAACCTCGCCGTGTTTTTCAAATAAGCCTCGCAAATCATCATCTGTACATCCATCTGGCAAATGGCCAACAAAAAGCTTTGTTTTCTAAAAAACAAAAATGAAATTATATTTTATTTTAATTCTTACATTATAAAATCTGCAAGAAAACATCCAAAATATTACTTACTGGAGCACTCATCTTTTCAATTTAATCAAGAGGACCTGTTTTTAAGAAATAAGAATGTTAATTAAAATGTAAATTATAAATACTTCATTGATTCATGATAGACTTTCATTTTATCAGATAATTTCCAACTAATCCAGGAATAATAATTAAAACGAAATTGTATCTATTACAAAGCAAATACAATTTAGAAATGCAATCAAACAAGATATAAATACAAATTTTCAAAAACGCACCATTTGACAGTAAAAGTAAAATAAGCCGTTAATCGAAACAGAATTATGTATTCATATTCAACACTAATAAAAATAAAGTATTATCTTGAATTACACATTAATAGGGCTAGATTGTAAAGATTCCTTCGGAATGGACGAATTAAATTCCAAACACTTCTAAAAATAAATAATCATTTCAAGTTAAAGCCATTATTTATATCCATATAAACTATTTTCGCTTAAATTATGATATTGCGAAAAAAAGAAAATTTTACAAATTGATTTAATTCTTCATTTTCTACACACTCTATACTTTTCAATAATTAAAATCAATTTAGAAAACATTTCCATGAAGAATTTTATGCAAAATATTATTCATATTTAACTTGTGAGCAATACAACAGCATGCATGTATGGAAATGTTGCATATTTTGAACTAAAGCATAAGGTTCAAAAGAAAAATCATAAGCATAATTAATATTAAATAATCAGCAAAGAAAATTTCACCGATTTATTTACTTATGTATATTACAGCAAATAAAAACACTAAACAGTGATCAAAATGCATATAAATAAAATGGCTATGACATAACAGCCGGTAAATAGATAAGACGATACATTTTTCAAAGATAAGATATTTCTATATTTTTATGACGTATAAAATATGGTATGCAATCGTCAATATTGAATGCAAAATAATTCAAATAAACTCTCAAGCAGTATTAAAAACTACTCACCGGACAAAAAGCTGAAGCAGATACCGATATTAAAAACCGAGACGCGACGTTGTACAGAAGAATTACCCTTGATATCTGGGGGAAAATTGTAGGGAAAAATGAGGGAAATTTCAAAGAGGATTACCTCTGAAGTCGGAATTACCTCGGAAGTCAGAACCGAGGCATGTGGGGAGAGCACCGTGAAACCACCAGGCAGCGTTATCAGTTTTTAGGGAAAGGGAATTTTCCCTTCAACTTGTAGGGAAGATGGTCTACTGTAGCTTACATTGTTTCGCCATTTTCTTGCAAGCGTTGTTGTGTTTCAGATTTTAAATAATTTATTGATTTATATTACTTATTTTATATAATTTACTTCATTTTATTATTATTAAATTAGCGTTTTAGTGAATAATAATTTTGTTTTACAGATTTAATTTATCTTTTGTAATTGTTCTGTTGTGGATATTTTGTGGAGCATATCACTTGACTAGAGTTCTAAAATAATTTATCTGATATAATTTAATTTAATTTATTATTTATTTTTAAAAAAAATGCTCCCAAAGCCTTGATATGCTGTTCAAGGTACATTTATTTTTATTTTTTGTATTTTATAATAAGTTAAATTGAACAATAAGTAGTTTGATAAGACTATTAATAATAGGACTATATATAATGTTAAGGATTATTAATAGTTTGATTGAACAATAACGGTATTGATAAACTCGGAAATTTCATCAAGGAGGAAGGGAGGTTAATACATATTTGTTAATATAAATCATTTTCAGTTATTAAACTAATGTTTTTTATCTGCTCTTAATAAGGAATCACTCATTTAAAAATCGATAATTCATTTTCCCTTCCTTTCTATCTCCCATAAAACTTATTTTTTTAGTAATTATGCGTTTTTATTTGTATTTGAAGTTTTTATTGATTGCATAATCTTAATTTCTATTCAGTTGGAGAGAACTTTTCTTAAATAGATTCAACTCTTCTTAGATTCAATTTATATACTAATGAAGTAAATCTTTTTCCATCGATATTTAACATTCAAAATATTTGTCAAAGAAATATTTTTTATTTATTGAGCCAAGTAACAGTTTAAGTATCAAATTAAGTATCCATTAGGGCAAAGATCAATAATTGTATGCCCTTATTATTTTTGCTCACTTTTTTGGGTTATATCACACTTAATTGTCAATTAAATAACTATCAAGATAAAGCGATACTATATTTTTCCCGATTGCTTAAAATGATATTCATTTTAATTATTTATGTTGAACACATTATGAAATAATTATACATAATGTGACTACTTTATTTTAGTATTATTAAGGCAGTAGTCATTTTAAACTACCATTTAAATAAGGTACATATATAATGTATATCTTGTTTTATCTAATAAGGTACTTATAACATTTACGATTGAGTTTCCAGTTCTTTTATCTATTTAAAAGCGAGAAAAGGGCATAGCGGAAACTCGATATTTTCATGACCACATCTATTTTAATGATGAAGTAAAAAATATGTTATTAAGATTTAATTTAAGTTAATTTTTTAACAAAAGCTAAAATAATATAAAATATTATATTAAAAGATATTGAAAAATATTTAATTCCTGTTCATATTTTTTTTAAAATAAATACTGAAAATTGTCTCACTTTTTTTTAATTAAAATAATATTTTCAGATAGTTTAGGATGCAAATGTCTAAAGTGTCACTGTATGACAAATTTATTGTCATAGATATTCAGAACAAATATATTTTGTTGGAAATTTCAGCAAAATCATCAAAAGTACTTTTGAAGTGCATGTATATAAGCATATTAATATAAGGGTCAAAGGAGAACAACATACGGACGGCCAATTTTGCATAACAAAATATACAGCAATATTCGCTAACTAGCTACACTACTGCTTAATATATTACGTGCTTCATAGAAACACAGTTGAAAGTATTAAAAAAAAAACAATACTATTCGCTATACAAAACTTTGTACTACACATTCAGTCTGCTCAAAAATAGAAAAAATTGTTCATAAGTAAACATAACTGTGACGACGAAACAGAAATTCATCAGAAAAACACAAGAAGAGTGAACAGCTAAAACTGCATTTACAGATCAAAACACGCACACACACATGTATATATATATATATATACAAAGTATAGATTAACAGAGTGTGAAACAAGTTGCGCAGGAAGTCAATACAGCAGTAAAGCCCAAAGATAACATTTTGAACAACATAGTATTTTTCTGCATTTTTGGAAAAGATTGTTGAAATTTTATTTATGAATGATGAATATGTTTAAAAACGGTAATATATTACGTGATCTTTTTCTGGATTGATGCAAATGGTTCATCTTTATCATTTATTGGATGCATGAATTTTGCAATCATATTAAAGAGATGTCATAAATTTTATGTTGCATTAATGACAAATAATGAAATTTGTTTTCTTTCTAATTTCCAATACCAAATACTCTTAACTAAATAGTTCTTTTTCTTAAATATTTTTAGTTGCATAGACTACTTGAGCATGAATGATATTGTTTTTAGATATGAATAATTGGAGCGGGGTAATTCAATAAAAAAAAGAATATTCATTTTAATTTATCTATAATTTTTGATGGCAGAAAATTTTTGTCGAGTTTTCAAATGCCCCAAATTCTACCTGATTCTATTCGTTATTAGAAAAGCATATATATACTACATCCATAAGTAATTACACTAGAAAGCATGCTAATAAATACCTCAACTCTATTTTTCATTCTTATCAGTTTCTTTTGAGTTCCTAATAATAAAATTACGACGGTAAGTAAAAGGTTCTCGGCCTGGCAATGAAAGACTGCGACTTTCAGTTAAAAAATGATTTTATTTCCCTACATAATCTCCCTTGACTTCAACACATTTGGTCCAACGTTTCTCCAACATCAGTATTCCTTTCCGGAAGTGAGAGTCTGGAAGGTTGTGAAGATATCCATTTACGGCCCTCTCAACTTCTTCATTGGATGCGAAGCGCTTACCAGAAACAAATTTCTTCAAGTTGGGGAACAAATGAAAGTCTGAGGGTGCCAAATCAGGAGAAAGGGGGGATGTCCGAGCAAATCGTACCCCAAATCTCGCAATTTTCCCATCGCGAACGCACCGTTGTGCACAGGTGCGTTGTCCCGGGGAAAGATGACTTTTTCTTCTTCAATCCAGGCCTCTTCATTTTGGCATCCAGCTGGTCAAGAAAGTTGGAATAATATTCGCTTGTAATTGTTTAGCCTTTTGCAAGGTAATGAATTAACAGGATCCCTTTCGCATCCCAAAACACGCTGGTAATGACTTTTCCGGCAGATGCGATCGACTTCGCTCTCTTTGGCGCTGAATCACCGGCTTCCACCACTGCTGGACTGCTATTTTGTTTCTGGCGTGTAGTGATAGACCCATGTCTCATCCACGGTAACCAATCGCTGCACAAAATCGGTCGTATCCCTATTGAATTGGTCCGAAGATTGCTGTGAAAATCGTTTACGCATTTGCATTTGATCGACATTCAGCAAATGCAGCACCCTTCTCGAGCAGAGCTTTCGCATTCCTAATTCCTCGTGCTTTCTTCCGATATTTCCGCAACCTCAGCTATCTCACTGGCCTATCGTCCAACACGATATCAGGCACTTTTTCGATGGTTTCCGGTGTAGTTGCGGTTTTTGGCCGTCCTTCACGTGGGTCATCTTCGAGGGATGTGCGATATTCAAGTTTATCCATTTTAATGAAAAACACGCAAGACCTCTAATGCAAAAATTCGTGTAAGCAAACTAATTGAGAGAACAAGTTGAAACTTGTCATACGAATTAATGACACGTGTACACAGGCAGGAAACATAAATTTTTGCTGATTGGAGCGCCATCTCTGAGACAGGCCGAGAGTTTTTTTACTTTACCCTCGTAAAGCTACTATTATTAAGCTAATAAAAAAAATTTTTGTCCTACTTGATTTTGTTGTACTTGAAATTTTTTTTTAATAATTTGAATATACATATTCATTTCAGGAAATTATTTTCTTACTTTTAATATCACATCTTTTAAAAAAAATTCTGTTTTTATTTTCTGCATTTATTCCATTGCTCCATTTATTTATGCATTTGTAGAAATATTACAAAAATGTAATCTAATTTTTATTATAAACCCATTTCGATATATATATTATTCACCTACTATAAATTTTTATTCAATTAGAGAAATGTATGATACATTTTTAATTCTAACAATTACGAAAACGTGCATGGTTTTCCAAGCAGCAAATAAATTTCACATAACAGCTTTTCATGTAATTTAAATTTATTTTTTTCTATTATTTTTATTAATTTTTCTAATCTAAAACAAAATTTAAGCAACAAAAGAAGTTAAAAAATACCATATATTTATTTTTTGTTGTTTTAAAAAGAACCTTTTCCAATTATATTTGAAAAAAAAAAAAAAAAAAAAAAAAAATCCATAATTATAGAGTAAGTATCCGGTCAAAACTTTTCAAGTTTTGCTGCAATGTTGATAGTGTTTATTGTCTAAAATAACAGACTGCAGGATTTTAGGATCTAAAACTGTCATTTTTCCTATATTCAAAATAAAAATATCTGATACAATTATTTCTCAAGAAGTTATGCACAAAATTCATTTTAAAACATTTCCAATTTATTCAGTATAATATGTATGTTATTTCTTAGTGTGCAACCTATTTAATAATCTAAATCATGCTGTTCTTTGATATTGTTCTTTTTTGAAACGCGTCGTGCCAACAAAATGGAGATATATATGTTTGCTTCCACCGGATTCGATTCAGACGATAAAATGAGACGTGATTAAAACATAATTTTGAAAACCAATTTCAATTTTTGACAAACAATTGAAGAAATTTTAGAAAAAAAATCTCTGAAAACATTTCTACAAACGAAATACAATTTTTAATTTTCTTTTTAATATCTATTTACTAAATTTCACTTTTTTTTTTATTTATCAATCGTTTGGTAAATATTTCCGAAAGAATTGAGATTTCGTTGCGTGGCAATGAATGGATTAATTGTATTCTAAAAATTTATTTTTCTAATATTCAGTGGAATGAAAGCGTATTAATGGAAACATTTTTCGTCGATTCTTTAAAGATGTAATTTTTATTTGCTTCTGAAATAATATTTTGCTAACTATTTTAAATAGAATGATACGAATATGTACATCAAAAAACAACTTCCATTTTGGAATCTCGATAAAACTTAAAAATGTATATATTTTTTGCAAAGGTGAAACAAATTTTTGAAAAACTTAATTTGTTGTTCAGGAATTGTATTTCTCATAAAAAAAATTGAGTTCAGAGGTGGAAGCATGATCTAAAATGAAAAAATGAGAATAAGACTTAACCTGGAATTTTAATGAAGGTATGATTTTTCTTGATAATTGCTTTATTTATACTGAAAAAAACTAAAACTATTGAAATTAGAATGGTTAATTAGATAATAAAAATTGTTTTTTCTTGTGTTTAGATAATTTTGATTATATTAGTTGATAATTATTGTAGCACTTACAAAGTTTTGAAATCATTTATTGTTGAATTAAATTGATTAAAATTAATTTTTTAATTTATATAAAATAAAATGAATATTTAGTAATATATAGAATAATGCTTTTGAAAAAAGTCGAGTAAATGCCTGTTTGGAGTCTGATAGTCGGGTGTCTGGCGCTGGTGCCACAGATTTCGGGTTCGAGTCCCGGTGGTGCCATGGTTATTTCGAGTGGTTCGGAATCAACTTTAAACCTTAGGTCCCGGTCTAATATGACATAACTGGAGACCTTAACGAATATTTACTAACAATTTACGTATCGATATATTTATTAAAGACAATTGAAATTTTTTTATTAAAATAAGAGGCATTTGTTTTCCAATTTGAAAAAAAAAATACTAATTAATCACGAAAAACTCATTCTAGATTAATTTTATAAAAATTTATGTGTGTAAGAAAATTGGATTTCATAGTTCTTAACTTAATAACTTTCTTTTTAATACGTTTTTATTAGTTTCACCTGTTTGTTTGTTTGTATGTATGTAACTGATTCTTTGGGCTTGGTTTTGCCCTACTTTAAGTGATAAGATTTAATTTAAACGTTGTAGACTTATCAAGGACTGACGACAATAAAATATTTTGATAAGTTTAATATCTCATCATGATTAGGGTCGCCAGGATTAGTGATTTTATTTTAACTTAAAAGAGCAATTTAACCCATGTAGAATGAAAGTATTCAGTACAGACATTCAAACCTACGTGGGACAGCGGCACAACGGATAGCGCACTTGACTACGATCAGGAGATTCCCTGTTCGAATCCTGGCTGGCTTGACATATTCGCATTTAGCCTTTGTTTTACTCTCAATTAAAATATTGTAAGAACTATAGTTCCAGTCCTCCGTACCGACACCTCATTTAAATATTATAGTTAAAAAACATGTTTTTAGAGTTAATCAAACTAAAAAGTAAAAAATAAATGAATAGTTTAAAAAAACATGCTTTTAGAGTTAATCAAACTAAAAAGAAAAAATAAATTAATAATTTAAAAAAACTAAAAAACACGCTTTTAGAGCTAATCAAACTAAAAAGTAAAAAATAATTGTTAACATAAGAATAAAATTACTGACGAGAAAATGAAGGCTACTGTTCTAAAAGCGTGGGGTGCTTTGCATGACATTTTTAAACTAACTCTGCATTTCGGAATGAAATTAGTGAAAAATTATAACGATTAATATCGAGCCCCACACACTTTTAGAACATTGACATTCATTTTCTCGTCGGTCATTTTATTCTTATGTTAACAATTATTTTTTACTTTTTAGTTTGATTAGCTCTAAAAGCGTGTTTTTTAGTTTTCTTAAACTATTATTTCTTTTTTCTCACAATTCTTAACTTAATATTTAAATTATTAAAAAGAAATATGAGAAAGTGTGTACTTACTTGTTGATTTCAAATTCATCAAAAAAGTTGAATGCCATTTTTTTAAAACTTTATTCGGTTCTCTATTAATTTTTACTTTTTTTTCTGCAAGTTTGGGCCGATTTCTAAATATTTAATGAAACTAAAGAATTTAATTTCTACTAATTTAATGAAATTTATTCTTTCGTATTTAATTATTTTTTTTTTTATATGTGGAGCATTTATATGACGATTTTTATCTCTTAAGTAAAAAAAAAAAAAAAAAAATTCTTTAATATCTTATTTTTTCTTTTGTAGATTAATTTAATAGAGTAGAATCTACTAATCTACTAGCATAGAATGGGAAAATCGAATAATTTACAAAGCTAAAATAAAGCATAAAGCGCATAATCAGTATTTCTGTTTAGCAAAATATTAAAGGTGTAAAAGGAAAAAAAGAACCTTAGAAATAAATTCAATACTCAATTTAGAATTCTCTATCCTTTAATCAATAGAAATTCAACTTTACCTCTTAATCTCATAATTCTAATATATATCTCTTATCTTCGTCCAGTATTAGCTTATGCAAGCCCAGTTTGAGGTTCTGTTGCAATTACAAATTTTGAAATTATTCAAAGGCTTGAGAACAAAACTTTTAGAATGTTAACGAATTCACCCTGGTACTTTCGTAATGACGATATTAGACGAGCTCTCTCGATTCTAAGTTTAAGACAATTTGTTCACAAAATTTCTATTAAATTCTATAATGATATGCGAAACATCAGTAACCCTGTTTTAAATATCCTACAAAATTACGATTATGATATTTCTTCCCGAAAACATAGCAAAAGACCTCGTACTGTTCTAAATATTTTAAATTAATTCCTTACAACTGCTATGATGAAAAAAGTTCGCTTTTCTCCTAAGCTATTTTTTCTCCTAATTTGACCTTTGCTCATTCTGTTTTATTTATTTATTTATTTTTTTTTATTACATGCAACTGATTTCATCAACATTTACACTTTTGAAATTTTTGTTATATTTTGTTTTCATTTTATAATTTTATTAAATAAATAATTCTTTTTTTTAAAAAAAAGGGCATTTAATTATCTATTTTGCTAATTAACTCAAAGGGCATGAGACCACCGCTATGTTTCAACATTTTACAATGAAGGAGCTAGTAGCCGCTACGCATCCAAGGATCTCCGTATTAATCTACAATAAGAGAGGAAAAAAAGTCTAACATCACTCGGATATCTCAGATGCAACCCTGCAACTAGGTGAAATTGTGCTCTTCAAGACGACATTGGAAGTAATCACATCCTTAGGCATCTTAAAAAACAGAGCCCACTATATTCAGGTATCATTTTCTTTAAAATTTGTGGTTTGATTCATAAACTTGAACGTATAACTTATCCCGAAAATACACTCTCATCTGCGACAACAACAGCAATATATTTAGTACCAAATTTTCGATCCTGATTGTTATATATATATTTTTTTAATTTATTGCTTTTGAAAGAAGACATATTATTACAATTTTGATGAACAGCAGTTATTGACAGATTTAAATCGGGGTTTATAATAAGATGAGAAAAATTCAAATCAGATTTCTCTAACAGTACAAGAAATATGGAACCTTTAATTAACATAAACAAACCTTAATAGAAAATAAAATAGAGAAACTAGAATGAATCACATACTACTTGTGAAAAGTTGTGTTTATATGTATTATCACAGTTCTATATGTATTTTGCCACAAAACAGAACTGTCAAACTTATGAGAGAGATTATTGAGAAGTTGTCAAAGGATTTAGAAATATAATTATTTAATTTAGCACAGCTTAAGACTGCACTAAACAAAAATTCTCATTTTTTCAAAAAATTTTGTACTTGTTAAAAGTTTAAAATTGAAAAAAAAAAAAAAAAAAAATTTTGTTTCAAAAAAATAATTCATCAGTTTTAAAGTCTTTAAGTCACTTAAAATGGAAAAGAAAAAAAATGTAACCATAAATACTACTTACGTTAAGTACTATTGATTTATAAAAATGATTATTTTTATTTTTAAATACATTTTTGAATTCTATTATATGTTATAATGTATTGCACAATGAACTGTCAAAATATTCTATTTTGTTCATATGTTTATTCTATGATCATTACACAAATTCTATTCAAACTTTTACAAAGCAGCTAATATGGGATCTTGTATTTCAAAATCAATTGAAATGGAATATTAAGTGATTATTTATTATCTTCACCTGTATGTTTGTATGTATGTAACTGACTTTTTCCCCTGGAGATCTGTTTCTCTTCATATACACTAATAGCACTGCAAAGAAACATTTACAGGCATCTTTCAGAAAGAAAACAGTTGATTCTTTTTAATACGCTTTTATATTAGTTTCACCTGTATGTTTATTTATAACTGACTCTTTGGGCTCGATTTTGCCCTACTTTAAGCGATCAGATCCGTGGGACAATGGCACAACGGACTATTCGCATTTAGCCTTTGTTTTACTCACAATTACATTATTGTTAAGAACTATAGTTCCACTCTTCCGTACCGGGACCTCATTTAAATATTAGTTTAAAAACACTAAAAAACATGCTTTTAGAGTTAATCAAACTAAAAAGTAAAAAATAAATGAACAGTTTAAAAAAACTAAAAAAACACGCTTTTAGAGTTAATCTATCTAAAAAGTAAAAAATAATTGTTAACATAAGAATAAAATGACTGACGAGAAAATGAATGTCACTGTTCTAAAAGCGTGGGGTACTCGATATCAATGGTTATAATTTTTCACTAGTTCATTCCGAAATGCAGACTTAGTGTAAAAATGTCATACAAAGCACCCCACGCTTTTGGAACAGTGACATTCATTTTCTCGTCAGTCATTTTATTCTTATGTTAACAATTATTTTTTACTTTTTAGATAGATTAACTCTAAAAGCGTGTTTTTTTAGTTTTTTTAAACTGTTCATTTATTTTTTACTTTTTAGTTTGATTAACTCTAAAAGCATGTTTTTTAGTGTTTTTAAACTAATATTTAAATGAGGTCCCGGTACGGAAGAGTGGAACTATAGTTCTTAACAATAATGTAATTGTGAGTAAAACAAAGGCTAAATGCGAATAGTCCGTTGTGCCATTGTCCCACGGATCTGATCGCTTAAAGTAGGGCAAAATCGAGCCCAAAGAGTCAGTTATAAATAAACATACAGGTGAAACTAATATAAAAGCGTATTAAAAAGAATCAACTGTTTTCTTTCTGAAAGATGCCTGTAAATGTTTCTTTGCAGTGCTATTAGTGTATATGAAGAGAAACAGATCTCCAGGGGAAAAAGTCAGTTACATACATACAAACATACAGGTGAAGATAATAAATAATCACTTAATATTCCATTTCAATTGATTTTGAAATACAAGATCCCATATTAGCTGCTTTGTAAAAGTTTGAATAGAATTTGTGTAATGATCATAGAATAAACATATGAACAAAATAGAATATTTTGACAGTTCATTGTGCAATACATTATAACATATAATAGAATTCAAAAATGTATTTAAAAATAAAAATAATCATTTTTATAAATCAATAGTACTTAACGTAAGTAGTATTTATGGTTACATTTTTTTTCTTTTCCATTTTAAGTGACTTAAAGACTTTAAAACTGATGAATTATTTTTTTGAAACAAAATTTTTTTTTTTTTTTTTTTTCAATTTTAAACTTTTAACAAGTACAAAATTTTTTGAAAAAATGAGAATTTTTGTTTAGTGCAGTCTTAAGCTGTGCTAAATTAAATAATTATATTTCTAAATCCTTTGACAACTTCTCAATAATCTCTCTCATAAGTTTGACAGTTCTGTTTTGTGGCAAAATACATATAGAACTGTGATAATACATATAAACACAACTTTTCACAAGTAGTATGTGATTCATTCTAGTTTCTCTATTTTATTTTCTATTAAGGTTTGTTTATGTTAATTAAAGGTTCCATATTTCTTGTACTGTTAGAGAAATCTGATTTGAATTTTTCTCATCTTATTATAAACCCCGATTTAAATCTGTCAATAACTGCTGTTCATCAAAATTGTAATAATATGTCTTCTTTCAAAAGCAATAAATTAAAAAAATATATATATAACAATCAGGATCGAAAATTTGGTACTAAATATATTGCTGTTGTTGTCGCAGATGAGAGTGTATTTTCGGGATAAGTTATACGTTCAAGTTTATGAATCAAACCACAAATTTTAAAGAAAATGATACCTGAATATAGTGGGCTCTGTTTTTTAAGATGCCTAAGGATGTGATTACTTCCAATGTCGTCTTGAAGAGCACAATTTCACCTAGTTGCAGGGTTGCATCTGAGATATCCGAGTGATGTTAGACTTTTTTTCCTCTCTTATTGTAGATTAATACGGAGATCCTTGGATGCGTAGCGGCTACTAGCTCCTTCATTGTAAAATGTTGAAACATAGCGGTGGTCTCATGCCCTTTGAGTTAATTAGCAAAATAGATAATTAAATGCCCTTTTTTTTAAAAAAAAGAATTATTTATTTAATAAAATTATAAAATGAAAACAAAATATAACAAAAATTTCAAAAGTGTAAATGTTGATGAAATCAGTTGCATGTAATAAAAAAAAATAAATAAATAAATAAAACAGAATGAGCAAAGGTCAAATTAGGAGAAAAAATAGCTTAGGAGAAAAGCGAACTTTTTTCATCATAGCAGTTGTAAGGAATTAATTTAAAATATTTAGAACAGTACGAGGTCTTTTGCTATGTTTTCGGGAAGAAATATCATAATCGTAATTTTGTAGGATATTTAAAACAGGGTTACTGATGTTTCGCATATCATTATAGAATTTAATAGAAATTTTGTGAACAAATTGTCTTAAACTTAGAATCGAGAGAGCTCGTCTAATATCGTCATTACGAAAGTACCAGGGTGAATTCGTTAACATTCTAAAAGTTTTGTTCTCAAGCCTTTGAATAATTTCAAAATTTGTAATTGCAACAGAACCTCAAACTGGGCTTGCATAAGCTAATACTGGACGAAGATAAGAGATATATATTAGAATTATGAGATTAAGAGGTAAAGTTGAATTTCTATTGATTAAAGGATAGAGAATTCTAAATTGAGTATTGAATTTATTTCTAAGGTTCTTTTTTTCCTTTTACACCTTTAATATTTTGCTAAACAGAAATACTGATTATGCGCTTTATGCTTTATTTTAGCTTTGTAAATTATTCGATTTTCCCATTCTATGCTAGTAGATTAGTAGATTCTACTCTATTAAATTAATCTACAAAAGAAAAAATAAGATATTAAAGAATTTTTTTTTTTTTTTTTTACTTAAGAGATAAAAATCGTCATATAAATGCTCCACATATAAAAAAAAAAATAATTAAATACGAAAGAATAAATTTCATTAAATTAGTAGAAATTAAATTCTTTAGTTTCATTAAATATTTAGAAATCGGCCCAAACTTGCAGAAAAAAAAGTAAAAATTAATAGAGAACCGAATAAAGTTTTAAAAAAATGGCATTCAACTTTTTTGATGAATTTGAAATCAACAAGTAAGTACACACTTTCTCATATTTCTTTTTAATAATTTAAATATTAAGTTAAGAATTGTGAGAAAAAAGAAATAATAGTTTAAGAAAACTAAAAAACACGCTTTTAGAGCTAATCAAACTAAAAAGTAAAAAATAATTGTTAACATAAGAATAAAATTACTGACGAGAAAATGAAGGCTACTGTTCTAAAAGCGTGGGGTGCTTTGCATGACATTTTTAAACTAACTCTGCATTTCGGAATGAAATTAGTGAAAAATTATAACGATTAATATCGAGCCCCACACACTTTTAGAACATTGACATTCATTTTCTCGTCGGTCATTTTATTCTTATGTTAACAATTATTTTTTACTTTTTAGTTTGATTAGCTCTAAAAGCGTGTTTTTTAGTTTTCTTAAACTATTATTTCTTTTTTCTCACAATTCTTAACTTAATATTTAAATTATTAAAAAGAAATATGAGAAAATGTGTACTTACTTATTAATTTCAAATTCACCAAAAAAGTTGAATGTCATTTTTTTAAAACTTTATTCGGTTCCCTATTAATTTTTACTTTTTTTCTGCAAGTTTGGGCCGATTTTTAAATATTTAATGAAAGTAAAGAATTTAGTTTTTACTAATTTAATGAAATTTATACTTTTGTATTTAATCATTTTTTTTATATATGTGGAGGGTTTATGTGACCATTTTTATCGCTTATGTAAAAAATAAAAAAATTCTTTAATATCTTATTTTTCCTTTTGTAGGTTAATTTAATAGAGTAGAATCTACTAGTATAGAATGAGAAAATCGAATAATTTACAAAGCTAAAATAAAGCATAAAGCGCATAATTAGTATTTCTGTTTAGCAAAATATTAAAGGTGCAAAAGGAAAAAAAAGACTGACATCACTCGGATATCTCAGATGCAACCCTGCAACTAGGTGAAGTTGTGCTCTTCAAGACGCCATTGGAAGTAATCACATCCTGCCACATCTTAAAAAAAAGAACCTACAAGGTTCAGGTATCATTTTCTTTAAAATTTGTGGTTTGATTCATAAACTGAACGCATAACTTATCCCAAAAATAAACTCTCATCTGCGACAACAACAGCAATATATTTAGAACCAAATTTTCGATCCTGATTGCTATATATATAACAGGATGGCTGAGAAGTTCGTAGGCTGACGCATAGATGGTGCTACTAGTATTAAATTTATATGATTTTTAGTTATCTTTTAGTTATGACAGCTGTTGCACTATTAGTATGTGAGTTATAGCATTTTTAGTGAAAAAAAGGATAAAAAGGAATTTCGTGTGTTAGTAAAGCATTGCTTTTTGGCGAAAAAAAATACGATTGAAGCCAATGCTTGGCTTGATAAACATTATTCGGACTTTGCACCAGGAAAATCAACCGTAGAGAAATGGTTTGCTAAATTTAAACGAGGCGAAATGAGCACCGAGGACGATGCACGCAGTGGATGCCCCAAAGAGGCTGTTACCGACGAAAACATCAAAAAAGCCCACAAAATAATTTCTGATAATCGTAAAGTGAAGTTGATTGAGATAGATGAGACCCTAAAGATATCAAAGGAACGTGTTGGACATATCGTGAATGAATATTTGGATATTCGAAAGCTCTGTTCAAAGTGGGTGCCACGCGAGCTCACAATCGACCCAAAACAACAACGAATTGATGATTCTAAGCAGTGTTTGGAGCTGTTCAATCGTAATAAACCCGAATTTTTGCGTCGATATGTGACAATGGATGAAACATGGCTCCATCATTTCATCAATCGACAGTCAGCCGAGTGGACTGCACGTGATGAACACTAAAAATGCTATGACTCACATACTAATAGTGCAACAGCAGTCAAATTCATACACGTGTCGTTTGAATGTTAGGGCTAACTAAAAATCCTATGGATTTAATACTAGTAGCGCCATCTATGTGTTATATTTTTACCCACCTGTTATATTTTTAATTTATTGCTTTTGAAGGAAGACATACTATTACAATTTTGATGAACAGCAGTTATTGACAGATTTAAATCGAGGTTTATAATAAGATGAGAGAAATTCAAATCAGATATCTCTAACAGTACAAGAAATATGGAACCTTTAATTAACATAAACTAACCCTAATAGAAAATGAAATGGAGAAACTAGAATGAATCACATACTACTTATAAAAAGTTGCTAAAAAGGAAAACACAGTTCTATATGTATTTTGCCACAAAACAGAACTGTCAAACTCATGAGAGAGATTATCGAGAAGTTGTCAAAGGATTTAGAAATATAATTATTTAATTTAGTACAGCATAAAACTGCACTAAACAAAAATTCTCATTTTTAAAAAAAATTTTGTAGTTGTTAAAAGTTTAAAATTGAAAAAAGCAATTTTGGTTCACAAAAATAATTCATCATTTTTAAAGTCTTTAAGTCGCTCAAAATGAAAAAGAAAAAAATGTAACCATAAATACTACTTACGTTAAGTACTATTGATTTATAAAAATGATTATTTTTATTTTTAAATACATTTTTGTATACTATTATCTGTTGTAATGTATTGCACAATGAAATGTCAAAATATTCTATTTTGTTCATATGTTTATTCTATGATCATTACACAAATTCAATTCAAACTTTTACATATTAAGTGAAAGTTTCTCTTTTTATTTCTATTTTTTAATCTACTTAATTCTATTATTTTGTTTTAATTTTAAGTTTTCTTGATCATTATTACTTTGTCTTAAAAGGGTTCATGGAAAATCTCTAGTTTGCATTAAATTTAAAAGCAATCATTACAAATGAAAAAAAAAATTTAAACATTCAACTTCAAATTATTTACGACTATTTACAAATATCATGTGATAGAATAAAAATAATATAATTAATCTTGGAAGATTCAGTATATTCTTTGAACTGCAGCAAAATCCATTTAGAGATCCAGAAAAAAAGTTTATTGCTAATTCTAGAGATTGTTTTGCGACTAGAAAAATTCCACAATAAAAATAAATGGGAGGAAAAACTATATAGAAATGGGACAGAGGGTGGGATAAATTTTGAACAGAACAAAAATTTCTCACATTCAAGAATAACAATTTTTACAAAAAACAATCACAAAAGTTGTAAATATATTTCTAAATCAAAGAAATGAAAAAAAAAAAAAAATTTCAGCTTGTGCTAGAAAATTTGATGTCAACATCTGATTTTCTTGAAATAAAAAACTTAGTAATGAAATATCGTAAGCTTTGTTTTTCAGCCGTATTTATTCAATTCCTTCTATTAGTTTCCACTCTCCCTATATATATCTTGTTCAAATTTTCAATCGTGCATAAAATACTTTTCATTCAAAATACTCTATTCATTACTTTTCATAAAATACTCCACTCAAGTTCAAATACATTTTTTTGAACTTGTAGTGGATGACACTGAATGTTAATTCATTTTTTAAAAATATTAATTCATTCATTAAATTTAATTGATTAATTTTAGTTTTAAATGGGAGAAAAAAAAATTCTCTTTTATAAGATATTTAGCAGTATATAAATTTAGGAATAAATAAAAAGTAATTAAAATAAAATTTTTCTTTGTTGACCTAAGTAGGAATTGACTTTTTTATGCATTATTTGTTCTTATTCAAGTCAATAATTGGGTGAAGTAACAAAATAATGTAGCTAAAAATAGGAAAAGAGAGCTAGAAGAATTTTGAATACAAAAAATTCAAATGCAAGTTGTATAAATTATAAGATTTAGAATTAAATTTCACGTAAATATTAGGCAACAAATAATTGTCATGCTTTATATTCTTAATAAAATTGTAATTCACAATATGACTGAAAAATAAATTGAATGAATTTTGAGTGTTTTTTTTAAAATTCTTTTCAAGACTAAAAAAAATATGTGTTCAATAATTTTGATCATATGATTCGATTTGTTTTTTCATTGATTTATATTTTGACAAAGGTTAAGGGAGAACTATAATTTAATTTTAAAACACAAATTTAAAGTTATAATTTAAATTTCATTTAATCTCATTTCTAATAATATGATTAATATTAATCATCTACCGAGTCTTACATTAATTTAGAATAGATTCTTTTTGATTTTTTAAATTAAAAATTGGCGCAGTTTTTTCTGTCATGCTTTCAAAACACAATTCACTTTTAATTGAAAAGTAAAATAACTTAGTTTAATTTTTCAACATAATATATATATATATAGCATAGCATTCAGACTAATGTGATTCAATTATGAAATAAAACTGAGACAAGAAAAAATAATCCTTCTTAAGGCTAATAAAACTGAAGTCTTCTCTAGAGAAATAAAATCTCTTTTTGCCATATCTCTATTTACGATCACCCGTTCTAAGTGTAATTTCGTCGAAAAACTAACTCTCAGGTCACATGTTAATCATATTTTTTAAAAAATGTGACTCCTGCATTCGTACTTTAAAAGAGAGAAAAACAACGATTTATTGTTTAATAAATTATTTTTATGTTATTTTAAACTACATTTTAACACAAGATACTTCCTTGCGGTTAATAGAAATTATAAAATACATCGGATGATAAAATAAATCCGATTTTCAACACACTCTTTGAAAAAAAAAAAATTCTTAAAAATTAAATTTTTATTCCCAAAACATAAATCGAGATTATAATATTATATTTTGGAGAATTTTTAATTTATTTTTATTGAATTTGTAAGAGAAAGAAGATGTTAAAATATTTCTAGTTATCATAATCATCAATTGCTTTTGATTACATATTTTTGATGGTCCTGTTTGGATTCCTTTTTAAGTTATGCAGTATAATTGTTTGTTTTGTGCCACAGGTTTCAGGTTCAAGTCCCGGCGGAGCCATGGAGGTTTGTAGTGGTTCGGAATCCACTTTAAACTGTAGGTCCCGGTCTGTTTAGCATAACGTGGGCACAAGATGACCGTAGAGCGACAAACCAAACCAAACCTATTTGGGCTACAACCTAAGTACTCAATTTGAAATAACTATACTGGCTACCCAAAATAAAGTAGTAGCCAGTTTATTACATGAGCCTTGTTTGTTAGGACATTTATCCTTAGAGATTATTGATCGTATACTTGCATATTTCTGAAAATATCTGCGTGATATGCACTCACATCCGTAAAGAAGCCTGCAATTATGCACCTGTATGTAATCCAGGTCTCAGAAGATCTACAATAAAGCATCGGGCGGTTTTTGGTATTGTATTGAATTTCTTCGGCTGTCTGAAAAAAGAATCGAAGTCTCCATTAATGATAAATTTATGGCAATTCTGAATCACTTTGTTTGGTTCTAATTTTGGATTAACTATTTCCATTAACTTTAAATTCTTTTTAAATTTTTCTTTGTCTAAAATTAATTTGCCTCTCGTGCTATGTTGTGCTTACGCGATATAAAAATGCTGCTTACCAAGATCTTTTGGATATTTATTTATTTTTATTAAAATGATTTAAAATATAAATTATGTTCCTAGCTCAAATTTATATGTGGATCTTTTTTTTGCCATAACTTTTATTTTTCTATACACATGCATCGGATAATGTGCCCCTAATTGTATCAATTATCTTTAAATTTCATTTATTTTTCTTAAATTTTTAATTTTGACTTAGATTAATTTTCCATCATTAAATTATTTTATTCTCATAGTGGGTAAACTTTTTTTTTTTAGTTTAAATTTAATTTGATTTTATAAAATTTTATGCAGTTACATGTGTAATCGCTACTCAAAATTAACATTATGGACTTTATACGAGTCATACAGGGACGACAAAATCAGAACTTCTGTTGTATCGATGAAGGAAAGAAGTTAATCATCGATGAGAAGATGACCTTTGACTTGGAATCAAGTTCATCATCGATGAATTGACCTTGAAATACTTTTAACATCCTTTTCACGGGACAATGAAAGTGACCTTCATGTGTATTAAGTTTAGAAAAAAAATTCATAATGAAAAATAAGCTATAAAATTTTTTTTGGCCTATAATCATATGTAAATACCTTACATTGCAGCTCTCTGTAATTTTGGCATCTTATTCAGATATCTTAATTGATATAATAGCTTAACACTGGAAAGTGATTTTTCTCAGATTAGATCCAGTATGATGACGATATTGCTCAAATGGCAGACATAATTGTAAAGTTTAAGCCTAATATTTGATTTTTTTTTTCTTTTGCAAATGTTGCGAAATTTATACGAAGTCAGTTGCAGCATCAGGAATGTTGCAGTTTCCGACTTAATCGAGGCACAATACACATAATTTGGGCCACCCCATTTAGATCGGCTGCTCTCCAGGGACGTTCTTACCATCATCTTCCAACACTATTGGATCATTTTCCGTTTCTAGTGATTTATCATACTGGCAAATCTAACCGAAACTATGAGCCAAATTTCGCACATTCCCGTTTCATGTATCAAACTTCGTCCCGTTTCAAATTGAAAAACTATAACCTTAAGTTTAGTTGTTTTAATTTTTATTTAGTTTTTCGAATGCATCAATTGCAAAGCAAAAATTTCATGGAAAAGTCAAAGAAAACAGTCAGTACAAGTGCAAATCGTCTGTGGATTATACCAGGTCATTTTCCTTCTACTGTAAATAATTACGACAACTGATTATATGCGAAAAACAAATTGCAGCAATAATTTTAGTTCAATGCATGGTAGGAAACACAATACGAAAAAATAAACAGGATAATGGGATATCATTTCCATTCTATTAGCATGGCTTTTCGAGTCACAACTACGCCTAAAATGGAATTTCATTTTTCAAAATTTTATCTTATTTTAGAAATAAGTTGTTGCGTTTTTTTTATTGCCACATTATGTACATGCAAGTTTATTTTTTGTAACCATAATATATTCCTTTTATTAATTTTAAACTATAATTTACTCTGTAATGGATTCAATTTTTTTCTCTCTCTCTCTTCACATTAACTTCGTTTGCGAATACAATTCAAACCAGCTTTTCAATTCTAAATTTTTTTTCCTATAATAATCTGATCCAGTTAATCTACTTTTGCTGGACTACGTACTGCAGATTCTCTTTTAAATTTCTGCATATATTCCTATTTCAACTAAGCGCAAACAGTTGAGAACCAGCGCCAAGTATTTCAACAACAATAAATCGACTCGGATTCCGACATGACATCTAAGTTGAACTACAAATTAACACTTCGTTCATTTCAATTTCCAAAAGAAAAAGTTAGCAATCTTTCTGTACGAATTCAAAGTAAGGCTTGTTTGAAAAAGTTTTATTCTGCTCAATAGCTTTTGTTTGGTGCCCTATCAAATATGAAAGTGGCCTTAATGGTTAGCGCTCTCGAATTGGTACCATAGGCTTCTGTTTCGAATCTTGGTGGTGGCATTAATGTTTGTTAGTAGTTCGGAATCCACGTTAATTAGCCTAAAGTGTGCATAAAATGACCGTAGAGCGACAAATATAGAAAGTCTAAAGCGAAAGTTTCAAATATGGAAAGTTTAAAGCAGCATTACTTTTTTACTATCGAAAAGGTAAAAATATTATTCAAGAAAAGGGAAAAGTTATTCGATGGGTTGACAGAAAAGTGCCAGAACTTCAAAATCTCGATGTTGAATATGCACCTCGTTCTGGAAGGCCAGTGAAGACATTGATTGACGCAAACAGCTGAATTATAATTACGCTGAAAGATTAAATTTATCAAATTCGGCCGTTTATGATTGATCGTATGGGATAAATTTGTCCCCGTCTGCGATTTGCCTCTCAAATGTCAAGAAAAGTACCCATTTTTGAAGCGAATTATCACTGGGGAAGAGAAATGGGTTGCCTACAATAATGTTAAACGCAAGAGATCTTGGAGTAAAAAAAAAAAGTGATGCTGTTTGTTTGACGGGATTTCAAATGAATGATTTTTTTTCATGCTTTGATCGGTCAAATGAAATGATTCAATCAAACATAAAAATCCAGAATTGATTAATAAAAAATGTATAGTGTTCCATCAAGTTAATGCGAGACTTTACACAAGTTTGGTAACTCGCCAAAAGATTTTACAGCTTAGATGGGATGTACTACTACACTCGCTATATTCTCCATTGGATTATTACTAGTTCCGGTTTCTACAAAACGTTTTAGACGATAAAACCTTTACTTCTTGAATCAATAATTTGGAGCAAAGATCAGAAGTTTTATGAGCATTGAATCATGCTACTGCCAGAAAGATAGTAAAAGCCATTGGAAAATATAAATCCAGTGGAAAATATATAATCCAGTAAAATATTTCTTTGATTTTCATACAAGAAAAAACTCCCCGAATTAGTTTTTCGATCAACCTACTATTTTTAATTCGCCATTTGTTCTCTTGGAGAGTGCTGCGTTCCATTGCAGAATATTATTTTTCGAAACCGACGTTGCTGTTGTTTGATTGCGCGAGATTTGATTTGAGATTAAATTTACACATAATAGTATATGTTTAACATTAGAAGAAGACGCAAATTTTTAGGTACAATTTTGAATTTACGTAAGCGTCTGTAACAACGAAATTCCCTTCCGAGTTCAATTCTTTTATTTTCGATTGTTAATTCAGAACAATTTTGAGCATTATTTAAAAAAAAAATTCTTTAACGATGGTGAAAAATTTGAATCTTGGGCCCATCCCGAAATATATCAATTTTCCTACTTTTCTTCACTACAATTTTATGACTAGTAGCCGTTTGATGTCTATGGAAACAATCAATTAGTTCTTGCTATTCTCAGTATATCTTTCCATTAAATTCTAAAACTAAATCTGATGGAATGTTTATTAAATAGGGCAAAGCAAAATATACATATCTGAAGCGCCTTCAAAAGATCGTTAATTCCAAGTTTAAACCTCAGCCGCATAAAGCTTTCTCAAATCTACATCAGAATTCCATGAAGGAAGCAATTTTACTGCCGAATTATAATTTTTATCAGTTAGAGAAAACACATTAACATTAATTTTATATTATTGAGGATTGTTCTTAGTATAGTACTACTGTGACCAAAGTAAGACCAATTTTCAATTTAAAATTCCCGGGGCTTATGGAATGTCAATTTTTTTCCTTTTTTAGGTTGCTGGCACTGTACTTGACATATGTGTGAAATTTGACGTCAAAATATTCATTAGTGTTTGAGTTACGCTTGGCTTCGCGATAAGCCAAAACTGATTACGACGAAATGTCTGAATTAATTGAGCAAAGAACTTGCATTCAATTTTGTTTGTGGAAACGTATAGAACATTGCAGAAGGCATTCCTATATTGGAAAAAAAAAACGTTTAGAAGTTGTATGAACAGTTCAAAGGCAAAGAAATCGTTGAAGACGTAAGCCCTCTGGTCGACCCTCAACATCAACCGACGAAGCTCACGTCCAAAAAAATTTCAAGATTTGGTGCTTGCAAACTGTCAATTTACAATTAGAGACCTTGCTGCTGATGTTGGAATTTCAAAAGGATCGGTCAATTCCTCAAATCTCGATTGGTACCGAAACACTGAATGCGCCAGCTGTGTTTTGGTTCTTCGTGACTTTTTCGCCAAAAATGAAACCCATATCGTTCCACAACCATCGTATTCACACCGTTCAACTTCTGGCTATTCCCTAAACTCAAAAGACCACTCCAGAGACACCGTTTTGAGTCGATTGAAGAAATTCAACATGAATCGGCGAGCGCTTTGAAGGTCGTCCCTGTCGGATTACTTTTAGCATGCATTGAGGATTGGGAAAAAAAAGTTGGCATAAGTGCATTGTGTCCAGAGGGGCCTACTGTAAAGGTTTGAAGGCAATGAAATAAATTTTGATGAATAAATAAAAAGTTTTTGAAAAAAAAAAAAAAAAAAATTGGTCTTACTTTTTGGGCACAGTAATATAATCTTAGTTTAGTATTGGTGTTTGTCTTTTAGTCCACATACTACTTCTCGTTTCCGACAGTTGATTAAGTTGTTTAATTTTCTTTGACAAGCTAATTTTATCTATATATTGATCAGAGGTTAACTTTCCACCTCGACTTTTAAGTTATTTTTCGATTTCTTTATTACCGAGCCTTTTCAATTAGTAGTTCAAATTCCAATTCAATGATTTCATTTTTTTTAAAATTATTCTCTACATGAATAAATTTCATTATTATTATTTTCATAACTTTCCCGTTTGTGTCATAAAATTTCTTTCAATTTTATTCAAAACAAAAGGAATTATTGTACTTTTTAGTGCATTCTTATCTTCTAATCCAAAAGCCAATTTTCAGAAATTCTGCACCAGACTAAAGATGCAAAATTCATTCATTTTAAACATTAAAAACAAAACTCCAGCCAACCAAAAAGCACAATCATTTCTCTCTATTAAAATCAATAAGGGAAGTTACAGCTTCGCTACAACTAAATATTTAACATTAAAAACATTCTTATAATTTTATAATGCTGAAAAAACATTCTGAATATTTTTTGTTCTCATTTAGAGTGTTTTCATTAAGAAAAATAAACAAGAGAAGAGAAAGAGTTACTATTTGAGGTTTTTAGAAAATTAGCATTATTAATGATTATGTTAGAACATTAATAACTTTCATAAATCAATAAAAAAAAAAAGGAATTTTACTTTCAATTCTCTCCAAAAATTTGAGGGTTTGTTCTGTAAGGTATGTATAATTAAAAACTCTATATAAATAGTGTTAGAATGTATAATAAAAGAATCATGTATTCTGCAACTGAAATAGTTGATTTTAAGTAAAATATTTTTTTTTCATATGATATTTATATATTAACTTATAAAAATCTATTGTCTTACAACAACAATCAAAAACAATTCATTACTCAAACTGTAAAATTATCACAAAGATTAAGTACTTAAATAAAAAAATAAGCTGAATTTTCATTATGTTCATCTCATTCAATTCGAGTAAAAAATTGCTGCACAATTAAATTAAGAAGCTGGATTCAATACATTTGAATTTAAAAATAAATAAAATTAAATGCACAGTAACCTAAACTGGAGAGGGGAGGAGAAACCCAAGCAATAATTAAAACTTATTTGCACAAGATTGTATCAGATAATTAAATTTACTAAAGCAACGATTTTATATTAGGTAAGGAACTTCAACGAGCCTATAAAGACATTTTCTATCAATTTGTTTTTAATAGTTTGAGATAGAAAAATCAATTGTAGAAATTTGATAACATTTTTACATTAATTAAATCATTAAAATAAATATATATTATATACACATTTTTAATTATTTAAAGTTCTTGAAATTTTTAATTATAAAGGGGTAACCAATAAAAAAAAAAAAAAAAAATTAGAAAATCGATCAGGCACAATGAAATACTTTAAAATGAGTAAAGCATGCGATTCATTCAAGGAAATAAATTAATGAATGAAATGAAATCAACTGTGCATTAAAAGGCCAGGAATTCCTAGCCAATGCTGTTCAGCAAAGTTTCATATTAAAGCTCATTAAGTGGAGGTAATGCAATTTTTTTTCCAAAATGCATGAAATAAGATTATAAGTTATATTATACAGTAATTGATCAATGTGCATGATATAAGAGGTGATCATTTGATAATTGTATAATTATTATTAATAATAACAGGTAACAAGATAATTTACAAAAGGTTTTTTATGTTCTAAAATAATTTATTCACAGTAGAATTGTAACTGCAGTAAATTCAAATATTTGGAAAGATACTCATTTTTTCTAAGTATAAAGAAATACAAATTAATTCCTAACCATGAAAACATAACTCATTTATTATATAGATTTAAGGGGGGGGGGCAGATTTAGCTTAAAAACAATACTTTTCCCAACTTTAAATTTCTTGCAAATGCTTGACTAACCTTCGCTGTATACTGGATGTTTAAAAAGCATTAGAAATATTTTTCATCGACCATAATTTTATCTTACTTTTTAACATTAAATACTGACAAAAAATTTGTTAATTAAACAACTGCAGATAAAAAATTCTCACTCATTTTAAAAATTAAAAGTGTTAAGTGATTTAAAAATATATTTGTTGGTTTTTACTATCACCATCGTCTTCACGTAGCATTAATTACTCGTATGAAATTTTATTTTAGATATAAAAATTAGAACGTATTATACTACTAAAATAATCCCCATTTTATATATATTGAGTTTATCATTAGTAAAAAATTACTAATCATTTCATTTTTTATAAAATATTTGATATAAAATTCAGTTTGATGATTAAGAAAGTTTTTCGAAATATCCCAGAGAAGCTATATCAAAAATTATTTATGTTAAAAAGTAGTGAATTAGCTAAATAAAAATAAGATATTAACTCATAACAGAAAATTAAAATATTTCTAGTTAGATAAAATGTATAATTTATTTGAAACAAAAATTTTTTATCTATTTTTTTTGTGTAAAGGTATATTTGACCAATATACATAATTTTAGAATTATGCAAATCATTAGGAAGGGGGAAAAAAGAACTAAAAACTGACAGCAAGAGTAAAAAAAAAAAAAAATTTTTTTTTAGAAAACTGATTTATTTGTTAATTACATTATTGGTTAAAATTACAAATAATCAGTTTCCGTCTAATGAAACTGGGCAAAACTGACTGCAGACATAAATTAAGATTAGTTAACATTTGTTCAAAATTATATATATATACAATATATAAGTGGAAGTCATGTTGCCCTCTCTATAAGTAATAAATTGGATGTTGATATATTCAAAGTAAATAGTTATAAGCCACTATATAAACTCAAGAACACTGTACTTCCATTAACATATATTTAACTATTTTTTTAAATTCTTGAGCAAATGAGTTCTCTATAGATTTACTTTGCCATCTTATAAACAGTTACTAACTATTTCTTTTATGCAATAAAAATATTTATATTATATATAATCCCAATAAATTAACCCCCATCTAGCGATTTGACAAGTATGTGCCAACTTAAAAACTAATAATATATATATTAAAATTTATTTAGCAAATCAATCTTCAGAGTTTATTTAAATAACATCATACAAGTACTATCACATTAAAGAACAGACACAATCGCAGCTGCACGAAAATGGGAATATGGATTCCAAAAGTTGTCCATCTAGAATTGACTATAGACACATCAAGTCTGAGGTCACCCTATTTGTCAGATTATTGCCAATTTAACATGATTACTACAAATGACGTTTGAAAAAGTATTTGCAAAAGGAAAAAAAAATAATAATAAATAAATAAAAAGCATACTGGAGTTTATGTGCAAAACAGATCCTTATTTTAACTCCTAGTATAACATTTGCAAATAAGTTGTGTTATATGTAATATATAGTAGCACCCTGCTACAATGACAGCTTTAATATTTACAAATACAAGATGACATTAATCAAAAATTTTTTAATTCAGCAGGTCAAAATGAATGAATGATTTTTTTTTCTGAAGTTTTCAAAACTGTTGTTTACAAATATAGATGAATTAACTTACTGAAGTTACAACAGAAAAGTAATAAGTCAAATGAAATATATGTATTTTTAAAAGCCCTTTTTAGAATCAGTACCTACAGCTGATTATTGCTTGTTCATCGGAATTAGTAAATATTTAATACATTTCACACTTAATTTTCAGATGATATGTTTCGTAAGGAGAAAAAAATTTAATCTGAATGAAATGATCGCTAGAAATTAAATAAAACAGCCACAACAAATCTTTCCAAGTACGGAGTTGATAAAATCTTATATTAATCTAAAATTAGAGGAAAATGTACAACAAATTACGCAAGAGTATGGTTACATGTTTTTTTTGTCAAATGTGTATGATGTAATTAAACTATTATATATATATATATATATATTTATATAATATAAATTTCCAAATTACCATGGTTTTTTTTTCATAGAATTTACAATTTTTACAATCAAATACACTCTTCAACCTCAACTTTCCAGAGGTATTACAAAATAATGGGTTTTGAAATAAAAATGACAGCATTTTGAAATAGAACTCTACATACCGAGTGCTAGTCTATATACAGTGATTGGGCAACTGTCATCCACACACAAAGATGCCAAGCCCAAGAAACAGACACAAACTCCTATCATGTGCCAAGATAAATTGTAATCAACTAAATGGAGAACCTGTACAGAAGTTGGAAGTCATAAGTATAAGGAATCATACTTTATAAATACGCTATTCCCGAAAAACAAAGAGCACAAGATAGTGTGTGTCTTTTTTTTTTTTGCCCTAATAAGCCTCTTTTTTAAAACAGTGACACCTAAAATTTCCATTACGGAAATAGGCATCACAAATAATAAGATCTCAACACTAGATTTACAGTGCACTGTTTTCCTTTGACAAGTCTTGCCATCTCCACCAGTTGTTCCATAATCTGCCAACATTATGCCTGAATAAAAGAAGTCATTGTTCTTCTGATCCTCCCCGCTTCATACAGAGGTACTTAAAGTTTGAGGTCATTAGCTATTTTAGATGCAATATTTTTGAAGCCTATAGAAGTACCAGATATACGCTTGAAACGCACACCATTCAGGGACAATCGAGGAAGTTTGCAAACTTCGATCTCCCATTGAACTAATGAGTCTGTATTTGGATCCCCGTGAACACATAACAGTAAAAACTTTTCCCTCTGTTCATAATCACAGTTGTTTTTGTCTAATACTTTGCGAATTTCTTGCATGATTTCATTCGGGTCCCGCGACGACGTTGTTTTCATACTCCAAGTGAACCTCAGGGATCTTGGCTTTACCTGGTCATCATTCATAGTCCTACAGTTAAAAGTAAAGAAATAATTTTTTTATTATTTGTTTCTAAAACAATGCAAAATGTTTAATGATTAACAAAGAAAACATTACTATTTTACAAAAAGAGCAATAAATACAAGAACAATTTAAAATGCATCAGACAATGTGAAAATATTTACAAAAAATTTTCATTTATAATATTTCACATCAACAATAAAATAGAATATTATGCAGATATTACAAATATGTACATTATCTCATTATTAACCAATAAGTGACTAATAACATCAGTTTATTAACAATAATTTCAATATTTAGAATCACTTACATATTAACAATGGTTTTATTCATACAAAATTTCTTCTATTTAACACCCAAATACAGACTTCAGTACAAATTTCAACTAGCCACCCACAAAAATAAATTTGTTTAATTCGGAAATTTTATTTTTCAAATTAAAAATTGAATATAAAGAAACAATAGTAACCAGACAATGATATACTTCAAAATTCTTTATTGAAATATAAATAAATTCCTGTACAAATTCATCATATTGCAGTAAGGCTCAACATTTTGAAAGAAATCACAATAGCTTGATCAAAACACTAATAACGGAAAAGAAATGAAATTTATATACACACAGGTACCATACAGAAGTTAGAAAAATTAAACATGCTATGCAAGGCACAATTCTTCTCAGCATTTGGCACAAATATAAAAGTCCTACTTCGAAAATAAAATTTAAAATGTTATGCCATTCGTAAAAAACCAAAACTAAAAAAAAAATACACAATATATATTAAATCTTACCAGTACATAATAAAGATACAAGTGCAAATAAAATCACACAACACATTTTTTTTTTTATGTGAAATATTTTTTTGCTATGAAAATCTGCAAACAATTTACAATTTTTAAAAAAATCACTACACCATTTTAAATACTTTTCTATATGAATTTTATTAGTTTTATATTTGTCATTCAATTTAAATCAATAAAAGTGTAGCCGGTGAAAATCACATTGCACAAATAAATTAAACTGATTTTCCTTTCTACTAAATATCTCGCAAGATATATTATAAAACCTAAATATCTATATAAGTATATTAAAAAAAAAGTAAATAGAAACTATTAAATTTATATACATAGAACACTTAATAGGAAATCTTTTTAAAGGAATATCCGTATAAATATATTTTTTTAAATTTTAAATAGTTTATCTACAAGTCAGTAGTATTTTTAAAAAATATTTTCTTAAATGATTTCAATAACTCAGGAAATAGTTAAAGAAAATTTCATTAGATGAAAAAAAATAATAATAAACATAGATTTTATTGATCTAGTGAAACAAGTAACAAATAAAATCATGAATAGCATAGAACATAAAACAGTTAATATTTCAGACAACAAGCAATTTGTCTGTTATATTTACAACATTATACAAATGTTAATTTATTAAAAACTTATTTTTTTAAACAGAGAAATAAAATAAAAGAACAAATAAAACAAGGAATGTTTATTTCATTTACTGGATGTTTTTAATACCAACTAAAGGAAAATCATCACAAATCATTCAAAATTTTATGAACACAATTTTAACTATAGTTTTTATAACGGCAAAAAACAATGTTTCATAACATTGTTTAAAGCAAGGTGACTATCATAAATTAAACATTTAATATAGAGGAACTAAAACATACAATGAAATAAAAAATTAATCACAACCATTATTTCATTTTTTTAGAAACAAGATCTAAATCAAATATTAAAAATAAGTGCGCAATATTTTTTTTTTCATTCACAATATATAATTATCATTTATATAATTCTAATTTTTCTTTGGAAACCAGACATTCTATATTAAATTAAAAAAAAAAAAAAAAATTTTATTTTTAAACTTACAGAAACCAGCAGTAAGTATAACAGAATATAAAATATAAAATTGTTTTTTTAATCCTCACCATGAAAAAAATATAACTACTCTGATATTATTAACAATTGTACATTACTATTAATAAAACAAGCCCAAAAATGATATTACCACAAATAAAAACTACAAGTATAAAACAAAAGTTATGAAAACAATAAATCATTCCAGAATCAACACAAAACATGACTTAAATAATCAGATAACATTATTAATCTTGTGCTTCTGTCACAAACACAGACCTAATTTGGGAACTTTACTATAACTTTGAGTTGACATCTACTTTACTTAGAGATATTTAGAGTCCTTCCTATGCACAAATTTTTTTCAGTACAACCATTTTCATTTCAGCTGATATCAATTGCAGCTAAAGGAAGTTGTCGAGAACGTGTAGCTAGAAATTCTCCAAATAATTACATTAACTTGGCAGACTTGACAGCAATGTAGACAGCCATGGAATGAACAGGAAACTGGATCATTTTGCAGAGATGTATTTATTACCAGGCCTGATAAGAGTGAGATCAGCGTCCGCCCTTTAAGCAAAAGATAGTATAGCCCTAGCCTCAGATATTTGCTAAGTTTTTATATTTCTTAATTTGAATAAAAAGAAAACAATTTTTCATTATAAAAAAAACTGGGGAAAAAAAAAAAAAAAAAGATATACAAAATAAAAGAAAAATTGAATAAGATTAATAGGAAACCATTTTAACAAAACTTCTATTATGTTTTCATAGTAATTTATGCTATAAAATAATCGAAATTATTAGATCAATAAATACAAAAGAAATGAATTCTTCTTAGCTGTCATTTAAAAATTAATGCTAATATAATTAGCAATGTTATCTACATTTAAAAATTAATATTGACCAATATGAAAACTTTATGAATTCCAATGTAAAAGCTAAAAAATATACATATTTGAGACAAATTTTAAATACTAATTATTAGGGAATCAAGCTTTGATTATCAAAGTAAAATAAGGAGAGCTAATATCCTTTCAAAAGGCCAAGTAACAATATGCTCACATTTTGAAACTAATATCCGATTTTTTTTAAACACTATAACATATATAAAATGTGATATTTAATTATATACACACCGACTCCCCCCAAATTTCAATTTTTAAATTGAAAAATACTGAAAAGAAAAATTGTACAGAAGAATTAGCTTACAATTTTTAACTTAGTTCGTACTTATATTTGTTTGACTTACAAAAACATTCAATTAATATAAATGGCACTCTGACTTTTATACTTTTCCAATTTATAAAAGCCAGATAAACTTTTTTTTTTTACCATTAGGCCAGTTTTTTTTCTTGTAAACAAATGTTCTACTTAAGCATAGAGCTAAAATCAAAATAAATTACCTACCACAAGTGATTTAACAGGCATTAGTTCATTTATAGCAAAAACACAAAGCTTCATAACACAATTTTTTACAATACTGAGATAAAATATTAAGTAATCTTTTACTATATCTAGGACTCACTTTAAATATTCATTAAACGAATGAATTCTAAAAACAAGGATTGAAATGATCAAAATTTAGATTTTATACTATTGTGGTAATTCTTATTATAAATTACATAAACTTAATGATAAATAAGTATATTTGCAATTTATATGTTTAATAAGGATGATATTTGACGGTGTTAGAAAAGACAGTAATTTAATATCAGCAAATATTTTCAAAGTTTTATATATACAAATATAAAAGGCTTATTTTAAGATTCCTTTTTGTGGACAAAAGAATATAGAGAAAAAAAGATTGATTTTGAAATTATTCTAGTTTTAAAGTAATTATTGACAATATGTGAACGAGAAATATTTTAAAAAATAATCTATAGTTCATACATTAAAATCCACCTTTAAAAATCACTTAACTTCTGATCACAGACTATTTCATAATACATTTCAAACAAGGACCATAGCATGAAAATTAAAAAACTTACAATAAATTATTAAATATACACATATATACAGTCCACATATTGGACAAAAAATTACCTTTTACTAAATTTGAAGGAAAGCTTGCTAAAAAAGGATTGCCGGCCAGCATGATTCATAGACATGTCTTGAGAATTGAGAGGAACCATGCCCTGGGGTCCATTGCAGGTGTTAACGTGACGGCGTTCACGCGTCTGCCCACTGTGAAACGTGCTTCTGTTAGCAGTGCCTCGTGGAAATGCTCTGCTGACAGCTGGCAATGGAGACAGTGCTGCAGGCTGTTTTGCAATAGCCGCAGTGCTATAAAGGGATGAAAAACAATATGATTTATTATTAAATACTAAAAACAATACAGGAGAATATATGTTAAATAGATAAAAAAATCTTGAAGAGTCCTTAAACATTGGATTTCTTATCTAAAACATAAGTAATCATTACAATTAATAATAGAAATTCTGTTTTCAATTAAGTGTAAATGTTATGCAATTCTTTATTCTGCAACGATAAAAGTAGGATACATAGCTGTTTCTTTAATATATAGTCAGAATAAAATATAAATTCTGTTCAAGACTTCAATGGGAAAAACACATATCAAAAATTTACATTGTTACAGTATCGTTTCAAAAAATTAGTTCAAAGTTAGTAATGGAATATTGTCATTCACCATAAGAGACAAGGTTAAAAACACCATAAATTTATTTTGTTATAATCTTTTTTTTTAGTTTAATTATGATACACTCAAAAATTTTCCTTTGATCCAACATGTATCATATGTAGAAGAAACAAAATTACTACAGAATTAAAAAGCAGCATTCTTTACCTTCGTCTAAAAGCAAAAGATTAAAATACTACATAAATTTTTAAAAACTGCAGTTGTTACATGCACAAGAGTCAAGTTCATATGAAGGCAACATGCAAAGAATTAGAAATATAATCAAGCATGTGATCAATAAAATTATAAAAATAGAAATTTACAAGGAAAAATGACAAGAAATATTTTTTTTCATCATAAATAAAAAACACCAATTTAAGTTTTAGTTCCTCTTATTACATTTATAAAGCAAATTAAATAATAAATTAATGCACACATTATATGCATCATTTTCAACCCATACATATATTTATCTCCAGAAAACTCAGATTTAACACAAAAATGAATTAAAATGATTTTTTTTAACACAAAATGATTTTATATAACTTAACCTACAATTTCAGTTTTCAAGAGATTGACCTTTTTGACTACTAAATAATTGCTTCCAATTTATGACAAAGCATTTTAAAACTTGAATGTCACTATTTATTCATTAATGTATATAGAACAACAGATTTAGAAATGAAATAGTTATTGATCCCATGTGTCAGTAACACGAAAATCTTTGAATACACGCTTACTGATATCACTGAAAGTCTTTTCTAGCAAGATTTTTGAAACTGACATTTTATAAAATTTTCTGATATCTCTTCCCTCTCAAATATATTAATTTATAATTATTACTGTATAAAATTTGCCAAGAACTTCAAAATTAAACTGTACCACCTTCCCACCTTGCATATGATATAAAAATTGTATATTTAACAACAATGCACTTTTTATATAGAAAGGACACATCAGCATAGCACACTGTCAAATTTTTGGACTTCGTGCACCAATTTTGCACTAAAAAAAAATTCTTGTATAAATGGACGCCTTAAAATATTCTAAAAACAGTTCAGTACACAAGGTATGATGTTTAGAACATCTGATCAAATCAATATCAATTGCAATCGACAAAAATTGTACTATTTTGAGAAACTTTTGTGATAATTTTTTTTTATAATATTCACTCGTGTACAATATTATGGTATGTTATACAATTTGATAAAATTTCTTCATTAAATTCTATAAAAAAAAACTAAGTTATGATAAGTGAAACTCATAACAAAAATAAAAAATATGTCAAATTGATGGGAATGAATGTCTACCTCCTCTTAATGGCAACTGCTATATTACAAATTGTGCTAAGAGAGGAAGTATGTCATTATCATTTACATGCTGTATCTTTTTGTGTATATGCATCACAATTCAAAACATAAAATATCAAAATGAGCCACTTGAGCTTCATCTTTTGTAAAATTGTTGATGAAAAAATAATATGGTTTGCTTAATATGTTGGTATTTTACTATTGCATACAGAAATATATGCTTTGAGAAGTTAATTCCAAGAGCTGGAGAACAAACAGTCAGAAAAGATGCATCTAGCAACACAGAGATGAGCAACTTCAGATTTTCGGAAATCAGTCGCTCGCATTTTAAATAATACTAATAATCACTTGCCTGATAAATTTCTAAAGCTGTTCAGAATATCTGAGTTTTAAACTTTTATACATATAACCTTACTTGTGCCATTAAATTTTTAACAAACTCCACCTTTCAACTTCAAATATTAGACATCAAAATTAACAAGGTTCTATTCTTCCTGCCTATATAACCATTATAAAGGAAAGAAAATCCAACTGTTCTGATAAATATGTATTGGTACACCAGCATTGTCACTGTTAAAACTTCCAAATCTCATATCAACAAATTCAAGATTGAAAGCAGCTGCATTACACATTGCATCATTTAAGATGACTAAAACTTTTTAAGTAATAAATTGCATTGCATAATGAAAGGTGAAAAGATAAGCAATTAGTAATGAGAAGCATATTGGAAACTGCTAGAAAACTATGTTTTTTCACAGGCATGCTATAATTCCCTGGCAAGATTAACAGAATTTCCAGTTCTAATCAACTAGAATAGTTCCAACAAATATCCCCGCTCAAATATCATCCAAGAAACCAGTTCATTACAATGCAAGTAAAGAACTACACAAGGGCTTAATTTCTAAGCCAATATAAACTGAGCATGGTGGCTTTTATCATTACCTAATTTTTTTTTTTTAAGGCATATCTGAAAAGATTCACCTCAACAAATTGTTGCAATAATTACAGCCATTAATGTAGAAGTATGCGAACACGTTGCGGTTTTTCAATCTGTACATCCAAAGACAATGAGTAATATATAGTGTAATTATATGCATCAATAAATTTTTCTAAAACTGTGCACAACAAAACTTAAGACAACTGCTTTGCAAAATACAATTTGTTATTAAGATAAAGCCTAAACCCCATTTCTGCTCTATATTCAACATAGAAATCATAACATTTAACATACTTACAAATACAGTATGCTTTTACAAGAAAGCATCTTATGATCTGCTTAATATGTCATTTTACAACTATATATAATTTATTTCAGATATAGGAAAGTACAAAAGTAATATTAAATTTTTAGGACACAATCCCTCCTACTTTCTATAGCAGCCATTTATTTGAACATTCATTTTTAATTATGATTAAAAATTTATATCGTGTTTTTTTCTCAGCGTTTTCTTCATATGACCACAAATTTTATTAAATGAAGTTGCAACTTCCATGTAATATCCTCAAAGGTTTTTCCTCAACTGTTTTTTATACATCATGTAGAAACCCCTTCATGCAAGGTAAATTGATAAAGTAGTAGTATCATATAGATGACAAAACAAGTACAGCTGCAATACATTTAGGCATTATAACGCTACCTTGGTCTAAGTGGATCTGATGAATCAAAGGATGAAAGCTCCGGCCGACCAGTACAAGAGACAGAGGCCGATTTTGTATGCCCCTTAGCTCTAGGAACAGGAGTTCTATCTCCAAGCAATGGGATGTTACTAAGAGAAAGTTATAGGGTTAATATTTTTAAGACATGCACCACATTCATTCTGTATTAGTCATTCATGCACACCTCAACTTTCCACTTTATCGAAGTTTTAGTTCATCATAAGATTAAAAAAATAACCAAGGTATTTTTCTGTAAGTTTCATAATTTTTTTTAAAGATTATATACATATGTTTATTTCATCTTCTTTCAAAATGCTGCTTAACAGAATAATGGATTAAACAATAGCAGAAAAAGCTTAACTACAGTCAATTCTGGAGTTTATTGCAGAAAAATGAGGAGCACATGAATGGTTTTTGTTAGCAATGTTAGCATTATTAAGCATCATTGTAAAAATTGTTAGCAAAATGAAAGCACAATTACAATGTACATATAGCTATTAGCACAAGCATTCAACAAACTGGTTTGAATTTGAAAGACAAAGATTGATTATGCAAAAATCAATAGCACAGCATTTTAATTTCACTCAGATAAGCACAAAATAGCGCATTACTAAAAATATAATCTATTTAAAATTCATTAAAACGAGCTATGAATGCAGCTATTAATAAATAAACAGAAAAATTGTCACATTTCATAAAAAAATTCTTTGTGCATAAAAAAAAAAAAAGACAAAAATATTCATAAATAAATTATTTATCGTGGCTAAGAATGAAGAAAACTTGGTCATTTAAATTAACATTTTCTTTTAATGACTCTATTCTGACAGAATAAATAAAGTTAATCACAAAGTTTCATCTATAGTGACAAAATTTTGGTCAGTTAAGTCAAAGTAATAATAAAAAAAATTATAAGGAAAATGACAAAACAAAGTTTGTATAATTATAAAAAATTATTATTAAATCTGATGTTGAAATTTTAAGAAGTCCTTAAGAAACCTGAAAAGATTATCAAACAAAAAAAACATTAGTTTAATGTTTAGTACAATGAAGATAAGTGATGGCATTAATGTTAAATAAAAAATCAAGAACAGTGCAACTCTGAAGGGGTATATACATTCAGACAGTTATTACTAAATTTAAAATATTCAATTGAAATGCTATTAAAATTTATTACTAATCCAATTTAAACATACCTATTTGATGTTTCCTGACTACCAGATTTATCAGATGATAGTGTTTTATTTTCACTATAATTATAAGTATTTCTTCTTGGAATACCACTATAGTTTGATTTTGCACTAGTAGATGGAGTGTGAGCCTTGCGTGTTGTAGACGTGATTACTTTAGATGGGCTGCTGGCTCCTGATGGACCAGAAGCTATAATAATAAAAAGTGTTAAATACACCTTTTTTTAATGATATAAAAACAAACATATTATGGAATGAGAGCTAAACTTGTAGTTGAAATTTTACTTGAAAATAAACTGAAACAAATAAAATTCTTAAAAATAAAAAAAAATATTTTTACAAATGCAAAACCATTTCTCAATATAGGGAAAATAACTTCACAATAGAATGAATTTTTATGCCATTATACTCCAGTATGCCAGATGAACTTATTTAAGAACAGATAGGATTTATTTAATCAGCAATCTTTCTAAACAAGCTACAAAATTAAAGAATAGTTTAATAATTACTTGAGTTTTCTTGAGATAATTGATTAGGTTTTGCAGGCCTTGGACCAGTAGATATAGTGGGAGATCCAAGAGAGACGGTACGGTTTTCTTTAGTAGAGGCCGCATCCAGAAAATTTTGTAATTCTTGCGCCTTAAAGGACGGAGGAGGACCATTTGTTACAGGTGTCTGATTAGCTAGAGGGGAAATTAAAATGTGTAACACAGAAATAAAAACTAAATAGTTTTCACGTGCAATACACATTTTTTTAAAATTTTATTGTTATAAGAATACTACTTACTGTGACTGAAGCGACGGGGTTTGCTACTAGCTGAAACACTACGCTGCACTTTTATGTGCGGTGGAGACTGGCTGTTTCCAGTAGTTTCCGTAGGAGCTTTTAATGTGCGTAGCGATAAACTAGAACTAGACTGGGAATCACAACTGTCGTTCTAGAATAAAAGATCAATTTCTTTTTTATATATTTATTCTGTGAAGATTAGTCTTCAGTAAATTTATTATCAAATTTAAAAAGAATTCATAACAGTAGTACAAATTAATCTATTTTAAAATTACATTTCATGAAACAAAGAACTTTGAAGGAGGCAAGAAAACAGTGATTTTAATATTAAAGTATTTAAAAAATAATTGTTTTATAAAAATTATATTTGATTTAAACAGAAAAATAGAAGTGCAGTGAAGATATTTTAAGTAATTTAAAAAATATAAATTGCAAGGAGTGAAAAAAAATAATCATACTTCTGTAGTACGTTTCCCAAGAAGCAAATAATTTGCCATTATATCGTCATATTTCTTGCTCCTTAGAGAATCGTTTATCTCATCTTGGGTATATCCCATTGACAGTAAGATTTCTACGGATAAGAAAAAGAAATATTCGTAAATTAAAAGAAGATAATATACATAATTCATTGATAATCAAATATATAATGATTTAATACAGATTTTAGAAAAAAGAACTCCTGCTACATAAGTAGCAGATCTGAACAGTCTAGTTATAAGATGAAACACATTTAAACCCCAAAACAATATATAAAAATTGAAATGTTATAATAAATTATCAATTGAAAAATAATTCAGCAATAAATAAATAAAACACATGAATTTAATGAGAAAATGGCTAGATTTCAAATAGTATTTATAACTCATGGTCATGAATAAGTCAGATTATTTGATCTATCATTTTTATTAGTATTACTTTTTATTTTATAACTACTTGTTACTGTTAGGATATTAAATTGAGACAGTAAACAAAACAGCCCCAAGCAAATGAATCTGAAAAATTAATGAGAAAGAGAGAAAGTTCAAAGTGTTAGGAAGAGAAAAGCTGCTACCTACAGAAGCACAAAAATAATTCACCTTGCTTACCCATTCTTCTAGTATCGCTAAAATCTGGTTCAGGCTCTACATAAGGCTTCAATTCATCATCCTCATAACCTACATTCATCCATTTATCTTTCATAATAGCCTGTATAAAAAAAAAACAATATTTAACAAATGGAAACATAACCACTAACAAATGTATATAGAACAACCTCTAAGAGTCTACTAATTATAAGAACAATTTGAAATAAACAATAAAACTTACAGTAATAATATAATTAAATACCTCTAGTGATGCTCTTTTTCCAGGATTTAAAACTAAAAACTTTTTAAGGAGATTTTCACAATCAGTCGACATGTAGAAAGGAATACGGTATTTTCCACGTAGAACACGTTCACGAAGTTCCTGAAAAAATAAATACATTAAAAACAAGAAACCACACAGTAAACTAAATTTTAAGAATTGACAAAAAATGATGAAAAAAATTACCTTGAGGTTTGCTCCATCAAACGGCAGAGAACCACTAACCAATGTATATAGAATAACGCCCAAACTCCAAACATCTACTTCTGGACCATCATATTTCTTGCCTAAAAAGAAAATTATAAAAACAAAGATGACTATAGTATCAACTGATGTTATCTTACAAACATATAGTCTTAGGAAAAAAACCCACATATAATTGAAAATTAAATTATAAATTATCAAAGATAATTACCACAAAAACAAAACATACCTTGAAATAATTCTGGAGCCGCATAAGGAGGACTACCACAAAATGTATCTAATTTTTGACCAGGAACAAATTCATTACTAAATCCAAAATCAGCTATTTTAATATTCATTTCACCATCTAACAATAAATTTTCAGCCTGAAATTATGAAATCATTTGTTATATTTTGCACTCATGTTTAATAAAATTCATTTCATGAATCTCGCATGATAGCCAACAGATAGTTAGCATTTAAAATTATGGTCAATTTTAATCTTCATTCATACAGATTGTGTGATATCCTCTAACCCCTCAATGAAAAACAGCATGTTATACAAGAAAGAGAGAGAGAGAGGGGAAAAAAAAAAAAAAAAAAAAAAAACTGATACAGTGAAGCTGCTAATGTCACTAAAAAACAAAGAGCACAACAGTGATAAGATAGTACAGAGGCTTACCAAAAAAATTGATTTTGGGGAATGCATATTGTCATTGACAAGAAAGAGGCAATTTCTTATGTTTAGAATTACTACTCAGTAAAAACTAAATATACAATATCAATCTAATGTCTTTTATTTAAAACTCTTCAAGGATTTACATGATTTTACCAAATTATAAAAATAAAGAAACAATAAAAACAAATTCTGTAGAAAACATCAATGAAAAATTGATAAAAATCACATAATGATTGGGGGAAAAAAAAAACCCCTACATAATAAAAATGTTTTTTATTTAAAATGCTAAATTGAAAAATTCTATATATATATATATGCTTTTACAAAGTTATAAATACATAAAGTAGTGGATAAATATAACAAAGTTGTTTAAATACATTTCAGATGCACTATTTAAGTAAATGATCTTTCTACAGTACATGTCGTAACAAGATGACTAAAATTTTTTTTAAGTTCATAAATATTCAGAAAAATATCTACTTGGCATTTTTGAAGACTAAATTATCATCTAGTCTGTTGTGTGAGTAATTAATTTTTCTTATAGTTGATATTCTACAGTCAAATGCTAATACTACAATCTGAAGAATGTTTATTTCAGTATTTCCAACTGCAGATATAAGGTCAATCTCTAGTATAATTAAAATGTTATCCTAAAATAAAATCTGTACAATTCTATTGGAATACTAGAATTTTTTTTTTATTACTAATCATTTAAAAACAATTCGTCAATTATTTGTTTTAAAACAGATTGATTTTAGAAAAATAGAATTGAAAACTGTCTCCAATAGATCAAAATCTTTTACACTTTTACTGCAGCAATGAGATCTTCTGCCTTAAGATTGCAACATCCTGGATGATAGAAAAAAAAATATTTTCTCTTGCTCTCCTATTGGAACAAATTGGAACTCTCAATGAATTTAAAATAATATAGCCACCATAATACCAATTTCTAATAATTTAAGAGCAAGAATAAAAAGATGAAACAATTATACCAACACCAAATTAAATTCATGTTGCTGTATTCATATCATGTAGGTTTTTTCCCCAAAAGAAAGGTACAGTTTCAATATATTATCCTACAAATCACTATTTCTTTTAGGAATATTAATGAATGCATCTCAATTTTCAAAGACTGATGCAATTACAAATATCTTTACTTTGGCATATGGCTGAAAGGGCCAAATTTAGAGAATGAGAAATATGATGCACAGAGTGTTGATGGGATTTTTTTTAAAGCTTTATACCGTTGAATGCTCCAAATATGGCAGCAGCAGCAGAATATCCTTCAACTTATACATATCTATAATCCAAATCTAATGATTCTAATGTTTTCAAAATTAAGTTTGTTACATCTTCTCCACAAGTTAAATTTACTTACCTAATTTTTTTAAACAACACTCATTTGTTGTTCTCACTTTCAGTAAATCTTGCATACAACAAAAAAAAAAAAATGATTCTTAGAATCTGAAAAGCTTTAATTTTTTTTTTACAATTTCTAATGCAAATCCTTATGTACTTGATTAGACACGATGAAATTTCATGAGATCCTTCAGTTTCTGGCCAAACAAACATGTGACTTATATTTTTATTAAAACCATGGCACCTAAAATTATAATCAAAAATTTTGCTTGTAGCAAGCTACTGATGTAATCAATTTTGGAAAGGGTAAAGTCAAAAGAAAACAAATTCTTCAGATGCTGCCATAAGACTACAAGTCTGTTCAACCTTATGTAAGTGAACGTCCTTTTCAAATTTTGCTATCCTTAATTCCTCACTGTCCGAACTTTTATTTAAAGAGAATTGTAAGTATTACATGCATCTTTAGAGGGAACAAAAAAATATTACTAGTTGATCAGTTTAGCTTCTGAAATAAATTACTTATTATTCAACAGCTAAAAAAAAAAAGTGTCAATTGTGTGTCACAAGTGTTAATAATTATTATTAGAAATTTTTTAAAAATATACACAGTTGTGAATCAAACAAGTGATTTGACTTTAAAAAAAATTCAGATTGTGGAACTAGTCAATTTGGCAAGTGAAGCATTCATATGTGGCTGCAGACATCCAAAATTTTCAGAATAACCAGTTAACTTACAATTTATATAATTTAATGTCATATTTTTCAAATTGCAGCCTCATTTTTAGATCAATTTGAGTAATTTTCTGAATAACAATGAATTCTTGAGTTATGTTTCCATTTTTTTTTTAATAGGTGATTTTCCATATTTTTATCTTTATTTAACGTACACTTTTCTGTTTCAAATTGATATTTGGAATTTTTGTTTGCTCACCAGAGTTCAAATAATTTAGAAGCGACCGAAACTTTTCTATTCATTATCAGATTGAAAAATTAAAAGACCCCAATAAATTTATAAACTGAAGATTTTGAGCAAAAAAAAACACATTTTCTGACTACCAACCACTTGTTTATGAAGTTTGCAGCAATTCAAATCCACACACACACAAAACGAAAAGGGCAGAATCAGAAGACTTGCTTCACTATTTGGAAAAGAATGCCTCCTGCAATTCTTTCCCAGGAATAGTTAAAAGAAAACATTACAAAATTATATATATTTGTAAAAAATATGAACTTACAGCCACATTACTTAGTAATATTATTCTATAAAGAAAAACAAATTACATGTCATTTAAATAAACTACATACTTTTAAATCTCTATGAATTATCCTCTTTTGATGACAATACTGGACAGCTGACACAATCTGTAAAGTACAAAGAATTACAATATGTCATATGAAAATAGATAAAATAGCAATTTCCTTAATTTCAATAAAACATGCCTGTCTAAATTTTGCACGAGCTTCTTTTTCTTTCATTCTTCCATGAGCTACGAGATAATCAAACACTTCACCTAAAATGAAAATTCAAATATTATTCTTAGATACTTTATCTAAACATATTTTTAGATAAACTTATACAAAAATTCCTTTGATAAAATCAAATAATGAACATAACTTACCTCCACTTGCATATTCCATTACTAAATACAATGTTTTTTCTGTTTCAATGACTTGAAATAGTTTAACTGAAAAAAGAAAAAAATAATTAAAATTTTTATAAGCATAAATCCAATGAAAATTTTGTATAAAGTATTAATATTCTTACCAATATTTGGATGATCCAAGATTTTCATGATTCTCACTTCTCGAAAAAGCTACAAAGTAAAAATAGATGTTGATTATTCACATATATTTCACTGCATAACACATTCTTGTTTAGTTAGAGTATTTTATATGATTTTTGCCTTCTACAAAATCAGAACATCCAGCATCTAGATTTTGTTTTTATAAAAGTAAGATTCAAAGAGTCCATATTTATACCTTTCTATCTCAAAAAGAATATTTAGAATATTCTGATTACATATATTTTAATATAAATTAATAAATTTTCTTACTTTTTGCAAACTGGATGGATTCAGTTGGGTCTTATCAATTATTTTGATAGCCACCTGAAATATTAATAAAATCAAAAGTTAACATTTTTCAATAACTTGCATAAAAAAAGTTAATAAACCTATTTTAACAAGTATTACATGTTCTAGAAATCAAAATTACAAAAGGCAATAAAATATGAATCAAGTAAATTTAAAAAATTTTCATTGAATATCTAAACACTTATAGGTTATATAGAATTATAACGAAAATATTTCAAAATTCATTCAATTCAAATAAAGTCAAGAAAAATTATAAATAATTTATATTTAACACAAAAAAATCTATAAAGGAGCAGTACAAAATTTGTTTTAAAAACAGACTTCATCAGCATAAGAATTTTTATCTTGCCTCTTTTCCAGTCGGTAGATGTTTTGCTAGCTTTACTTTTGCAAAATTTCCTTTACCGATGGTCTTGAGTAGTCTATACCGTCCAATATGTGGCTCATCCAAAGTGTGGCTTGATGCTCGTCCACGTGAGTTAGATGAAAAGCCACTTCGATGTCTTTCACCATCCTTTCAAAAAATACATTACATTAATATTTATACTCTACCATAACTGTAAAATAATCCAATTGTAAAAGATAAGGCAATGAAAATATATCTGTATTTTTGAAAAATCCAGAAATTGATTTCAATGATAGAAATTGTGCAAATACAATAAAAGATGCTAATATACTTCATTTAATTCTTTATGTTAATATAAGAAAAAAAAAAACAATTCATAAAGGATCACTATTAGTTCATCATTTTAGACCAATTAACCATTTCAGTGTTTTTTTAACTGTGGAGTAAGATGTAATCTCCTTTAAGAACATAAATCAATTAAAAAAAGAAAAAGCACAGGAATTTAAAAATGACAACCCTCTGATTTCAAAAAATTTCCAAATTTTTTTTTTTTTTCATAATTCATGCATGTAACAGTGCACTACTATCACATATGACTTGGTATCACCTGGCAAACAGAAAATAAAACATTTTGATCAACATGAAAATATAAAATATTAATCTTTTTTCGAAATACCATCTAGACAATGAGTTTTAAGCATACTTGTATATGAAATTTAGCAGACCATGAAACCAAATACTAAAAAACTCTTTATTGCAAGTAATAAAATCAGAAATGAAACAACAAAATGACCCCAGGAGTGAAAAAAAATTATGAAAACTGCATCAGTAATTTTCTTCTATAATGGCAGGGCAGCCCCATGATGGACCAAGGTCTTCTGTTTACCGACAGATTCTGAAACATAAAATGAAAACATTTTATGGGATAGGGTTGGCAGCCCTAAGCCCAACAGCCATATTAGACAGGAACCTACTATTTAAAGTGAATTCCAACTCACTACAAACATCTATGGTAACACCGGGATTCGAACCCGAAACCATTGGTATCAAGCACCAATCACTCAGCCATCAGGTCCCACCAGTAATTTTATTTTAATAATAAAAAAAAAAAATCACTTTCCAGTGGCAATTAAAAAATTAAGGTTTTATTTAAATAAAAAAAAAATTACCAATAAGAATTTGTTTTCTAAATTTTGGCCAAGCATAAGAAGAAAAAAAATTAAATAATAAATAAAAAGCATTTTTTTTTTTTGTGAATTTTAGAAGAACTGGAAACAAATTTGTGAATATTAACTGACAAATTTTTAACTTTACATAATATACACGTACTTAAATATGTAATAAATGTATAATACATATATCTTAAATTAAAAGTAAAGATTTAAATTTTAAGAACACTTTCTGATTTGAAAAGTTTATCCATGGCATTTTAACATTCAATTATTTTTTCAATAAAAAATGAAATATTTGTCATCATTCTATGTTTTTAAATTTCCATATTATACTAAAATTCAGAAAACCTTATTTTCTAATGAAAATATGTTATTTATATAATGCTAACATAAAGCAAACTGAATAAAATTGTGAAGATGGAGTTCTGATATAAGTACAATTCAATTTTATTCAATAAAGCATTTTATAACTGGGGGAAAAAAAAAAAAAAAAAAAATCAAGGAAAGGTATGCATATATTAAAAAAAAGCAAGCAAACAGACAAAACAAGTAATAGATATTCAAATATTAATTCACAAGAGGGATATTAGTGTAAACGCAACAAATACTTATGCTACACTTAAGATTATAGGGGAATTAAAATCTTATAATGATTGCCCTTCCCAACTAATATGCAATTTTTTAAAAGAAAATCTTGTCTTTTGTTACAATTGAAAAAAATGTAGGCCATGCCATATTATAAATTTTCTCCTCAAGTGAAACTACTTATATTCACCAAACCTATCACTATCTCACATGCTATTAATAGAATTCTATCTACCTTATCAAGCAAGCAAGCTTTTTATTTAAAAAATTTGTGCTTTAACAATGAATGCACAAAAACTTATTAACCAAATAGTTACTCACTCCGGGACGCTGTTTAAATTTAGCAGAGGCACCTTGCTCTTTTTCTTTTTTTGCACCAGAAGTTTTAGAAGCAGCAACTGCCTTCTGCCGTTGATCAGATTCAGACAGATCGTCATCCTGCCGACAGTGTTTTATGTGACTAACCAATTGATTTTAATCAAGAATTTATCTTGATTAAAATCAGAAGATCTTACAAATAATAATTATAGGATTTCACTGATCACATTATGATGCTTTTAACTTTATAAGTCAAAACATGATTTAATATCTCAATTTTGAAGAACAATTAACATTAAATTAATTATTACCTAATATATGGTAAAAAATTGTTAAATTTTGCTAACAAAATATTCAAAAAATTAATTCATCCATTACCTAATATACCCCTTTTTCAAAATTACCTCGTCTCTAATTAAAATTTATGAATATGAAACATTCCTCAATAAATTAAAAATGAATGCATAGAATTTAAATATTTTTATCAACTAAGATGTATTTAAGAATTTTCTAATATTTCCATATACAAATAGCAATGCAATGAATTATCACTGCTGTCATTCTTCATTATCATATAATAATAGCTCATATTTAATTTTCATCATGTTTAAGCTGATAATTTAGGTTAGATTTAAGGATTCACAATCTTAAAGAATTGACATATTAAAAGAAAAAATTTGCCAAGTAAATACAAATTCTTGTCCATTTTGCCCATTAAAAAAATGGCATTGGAAGATAAATTAAAAATTTATTATACATATAATAATATTTAAATATTAAATTACCTTTACCTTAACTTGTTCAGTAGTGACTGACTCGTGCACGGTTTGTAATGGAGTCCTCACACTGGCAGACATTCTGAATTCTTGCAAAATGCTATAAAAAGTTATTTAGCGTATAATAAAATCAAAATTGTAAATGGGAGAAAAAAATAGAAGGTATTTACGTATTAACGGTACCTTGGCGACAGACCTGGCGGTTTTTAAGTGTCGCCAATCTTTATTATTTGGAATAAAAATATTTTGAAAGCGTTTTGATTTTAAATGAAGTGTTTCATATATATTTTATTATTTGGAACAAAAATTTTAAGTGTAGATTGGCGCTAAATCTGTAGCTGCGGTTGGCGCGTGTGCTCTTTATTGGCGCAACTGTCGGCAAGGTACCGTTAATACGTAAGTACCAAATAGAACAAAGTTCTGAAAAAAGAAACTGCATAAAAAATTATAAGTTAGAAATTGAGATATTAAGAATTTTCAGTTATCTAAGAATTCTATAAATAAAATTTTTTTTTAAAAATTTAATAAGATTGATGTTCTGAATATATTTAACATTCATATTTTAACATGCATTTCAAACCTGATAATGAAATCCAAAAATTGCAATGAACTGATGAATGTTGTGCATCAAAAAAGAAATAAATTGTTATAGGGATTAACTAATAAATTTTTTATTGTGTGGTCAATGTACTAATGACATTTCTTCAACAATATATAAAATCACACATAGCAAACTTTGACTGTTATATTTATTATACACTGTAAAAGAATACAAGACAACTCAGATAATTGTGCCCTTTTAAATTTGTTGTCACTATCAGAATATCAGTTTCCTGGATATTTATTAGTGAACATTTAACTTTTTTTTAATAGATCAGTTCGGATACATTTTTGATATAATCATTAATATCCCATAATAAATGACTAGTAAAATCATAGCAAAATTAACTAATATATAAATTAACATTAAAATAGTTTTTCCTTGGTCACTTATTTTTTTGTTTTATTTTTGCTCAAAGAATGAATTTTTAAGAAAGCAAAATAAATATACATTTATTCAGTTAAAAATTATCCATAATTATTAAGAATATTTACCTGAATATATTCAGCAAAGAATCAAGAAACGCCTTTTTTAATAACCAGTGTTTGGGTTGATATTTGTTGCATATCTTAAGTTACAGCTCATTTTAAGGAAATTCTAATATTCTCTTCTTAAACTTTATTATCATTTTAGTGATTTTAAAATAATGTCCATGAATAACCTGCAATGGAATTTTCTGTATAAATATACTTACATGTGATTAACTAAAATTTAGAAACAATATTTAAATTGATAAAAAATTAATTTCCTAACTTTTTCTCTTATTTTACTAATTCTTTAATAATAAAGTAATATATCATTGCATACTTTAAAAAGTGCATGCACACACAAAATTTTAGTGTGAATATACACATCAAATAAAAAGACCTTAAAAATGTTAAACATTAGCATTATGTTGTTAAAATATTTTTTGATCAATATAAATATTACATAAGATGATAATTGTGAGGAGAAATGATTGCAAGTAGAATAACCCATAAGATAATTAAACATTAAATGAAACTATTTTTTTTTAAATTCTTGTTTGAAGGATGATGCTACTTTTATTCAATTATAACTTAACATAGATAAAATTGAGAAATAAAAAATTGAAATAAATTTCATCAATTTTCTACATAATATTTGAATTGGTACAATAGTACTGAATGTTCTAAGATACTGTACATGTAACAGATTACATCCTCTCCCCAACAAAATTGAAAAATATGATCAGCATATTATTTTATTATTTCCTAGAGAAATCATAAATTTAATATATTTATTTCAAAGATTGACATTTTGAAAAAGATGTATTTCAGAACATTTAAAATGAAAATTTCAGAACATTATCACCTCTTAGATCATCATTTATTCAACAATAATCTACCACGAATATTACATATTTCTAATAATTAAAAAGCATACGACAAGGAATTTGTAACAGTTTTTATATAAAATAGCCATTTCGATAATATGAATTAAAGAGTAATAAAGATAATTAAAATAAAATTTTAGATTAGAATTTTTTTTTTTTAACTTAAAACTTAATAAACAAATCACCTTGTCTAAATGTGTAAATATATATATATATAATTTTTAAAAAACAATTAAAGAAAATTCTAAATTAAAATAATTCTAGTAAGTAAGAGTTAGGTTTTGTAAACTGTTCAATAATTTTTATCAAGAGTTGCAGTTTATTATGCATTAAATCAAGGTCAATGATCTCTACCTTAGATAAATAATCAAGATTAGAATGATTAAATTCTAGAATAAAAAATCTTAAGTATCATAATTTTCAGAAAAAGAAATTTTACAAATTTGAAGAAAATGTTAACAAAATTATACCTAGCAAAGACAAAGAACAGAAAGAAACGTGTATTTAAAATTTTTTAACAATTAAAATAGTAATAAAACATTTGAGCATTTTTAATAATTAAGTCTCCATAACTAAAATGCAAAATAAAAATCATTTTATGTAAAATAAGGAAATTGATACAATAATGTAAAAAATCTCCAGTTAATTCATATATTGGAAGATTTATTTATTCTTTATTATTCAAACTTTATAATTTAAATTATTTATGACAGAAATGCCAGTAGAGAATTCTAAATAAATATTTTATTTCTATAAAAAAGTTAATACAGTAAGAAATACAATTAGATTTATAAACACTCTTTTTAAATTAGTTTTAATGTGAATTTGTACCAGATTGATAAATTTATTATAAAAAGTTACCTTGAAATTTATGCTTATATACTTCTAAGATAGAAATGTGACTATAAAAGCTATAAAAACAAAAAATTAAAAATAAGTAAAGATAAATTTTTAAAGCTCTACTTTGAATAAAATAAAGCTTATTAAACTTTACCTTTTTTCATAAATTTTATTGAATTCTAATAAAAGAATATGATTAAAGAAAATATAACTAGTAATTATCTTATTACTGCTTTAGTTTTTTTTAAAATTATTCTAAAAATTTAATTTAATAAATTTCAATGTTGAATTTTTATGAAAATATTTTAAGATTGTAACAAAACATTACATAGAATTATTACTTCAAAAATCTCATTTATTATTAACTTGTGTCATCAATTTGAAAGATTCAATTTCATACATAAAATCATAACATATATAAATGAAAGTTTTCCCAGTTTTAGATATATACAATAATAAACATTAAACTAATTTTAATTTTTATTTAAAATTATAAATTACTAATTGAATTGCAAATAAACTTTTAATTTCCAAATTCAGTTTTATAATTTATTTATTAGCAAAATATTTACATTTTAAATATTCACAAAAAGGTGAATTTTCAGAACTATAATTACCTACATGAAATTTAAAAAATACGAATTACATAATATTAAGAATATTAGTTCAGAAAGAGAAAATAAGCATAATTTAATTTGGCAATTCCTTGCAATTACAGCCTCATGATAAATCACTAAATGGTTGACACTTCTAATTGCTCTTACTTAGACTGCTTATCATCTAAATAATTCTTAATAGTCACCTTGAAGCTATTAAAATAAAGAAATCCGCTAAGTTTCGAAGAAATCCGCAAATGATTTTAAATGATGATATAATCAAATGACTTTGATAAATAATTCAATGAAAAAGCCAAAAATAATGTTTTGCAGATCTATTTGGATTAAGCATCTGTAGACAATATTTGGAATTAAGAAAAACAAAGGTCTATAATGTCTATGTTGAACTGTAGCATTTGTAGACAATATTTGGAACAAAAGGGCACGAGAGTGAAAAAAGAAAATAATAAGGTTTTTATTTAATTAAAAAAACATTCTATAATAGATAAAAAATAAATTAGATTAAAATTAAATCAATACTAGATAAAAAAAAACCTTCAAAAAAATTTTCAGGGCTTTAAAAAACAACAAATAAAAATATTTTAATCCCCCCCCCCCCCCAAGATTTTAAATAAAATTTTATATTTAAACTTTGCTTTGCCATTTAAAATAAAAATCAAATAGCTCACATGTTCTGGCCCATGTTATTGAAGCATAATTTATTATTTTTCAATGTCAATAATAGACAATGAACCTTAATAGCAGGTTTGAACTAAAACATTTTTTCTAAATTAATGTTACAAACATAAATAAATACTGATGTCAAAAATAAAAAAATACCTTAGTGAATCCATACATTATATGTTTAAATCATCTGTTAAATAATGTAAAATTACCTAATAAGTAATTAGAAGTTGAAATACTTCAATATATAGACATAATTCTACCAGAAAATCACTTTGATTTTTTATTTATGCAATGACCTTGTTATGATTTCAAAATTAAGAGTTAACAAAAAAAAGTTTACATAAAGCTCACTACATTATAACTAATTATTTATTCATAACAAAAGAATAGTTAAAAGCTGCATAGATGCAATAAATATAATCATCAAAAATTTAATGATTTAAATGACTTTAATACTTAATTTTTATAATACAAATATGAAATTAATTATTCACGTTTATGTGTTAATTCTCTTAACTGCATACATGGAATATTTTTTTATAATAATAAAAAATACATTAGCTGCATTAAACATTAACTAAAACATTTTTTTCAAGATAAATTCCACCTTTATAATATAAAAACAATTTAGTTATAAGGTAAATTATAAATAAATTTAATGAACAAAACATACCAAGATATTTTAACTATTCATATAAATATAATGTATACCATAAATACTCCTTAAATGGAAACATTACCAACATCTAAAACATTAAAATGGCAAATCTTATTTTTTGAGGTCAATAATCTAGAAATGATGTTAGATCAGAATTTTTAAATAAAAATAAGATAAATAAAATGAAAAGTAAGCATTATTTGAAAAATATTAAAATACATTTTATTGGCCATTAAAATGCATCAGATAATAAGATAATAGCAAATGATATCTGCTGCATAAAT
>BPLQ01001945.1:92160-116928 GCA_021605075.1 Caerostris darwini
AACTTTTAATTCTTAATTAACAATATAAAATAATGCAGATGTTGTTACCTGCGTTTCATAAATAATACACTAAAGTGTATGACAAGAAAACCGAAAGCAAAACCAATTTTGAATAAAACAATTTAAATATTTATGGCATTTCATAAACATTACATAAAATTCACATTAGCAGTGCATATAAATTGTTTACCTTTTGGCAAATGTAGAAATTTTTTGTTAAATTTTAAAATCTTCAACCAAATAATTGTTAATTTTACAACGAACGGAATTTCCAACTAATTGTACTCGATTAAACAGCTGACAGTTTTATCTATGACACCAGGATATCTTTTAGGATTAAACACAATCAAGACACATTTTCAGTTATTTTAACACATTAACTTTCAATAGAAATATGCACAGACATTTCACAAAAACAACGCCTCGAAATCAAGATCAATTAAAGTTTTTAGTATTTAGGCTTACGACCGAAAAAATAAGAGCATTTGCAATAGGCAACTAAAGCTTACCGGAATTGATAACTAACAACCGTTACCTCAAACTTAGAAGTATTATAAACTCTCAAATATATAAGCATATAGTAAATTGAAATAATTATGGTAAGAGAGTACTTTTTACAGTCCGATTAGAAGAAAAAACACAAATACCTACGTACCAATATGGCGGTCCGGATAACACGGAATCAGGCTACTGGCAAAAGATACAAAGATCTACGTTCAGGGCTAGCAAGCACAACACCCCTAGGAACTTCAACTTGCTGGCAGCGTCCGCTGGAAGAGCCATCGTTGCGATGATGAGTCACTCAAATTACGTCATTGACGTGTAGGACGGAGAGGGTCATAAAACTACGTTAAGTGTATTTATTTCTAACAACTTTTTTTAAAGAAAAAAATGAAGAAAATAAAGGGTTTTATCAATATTAATAACTTTACCTTACTTCGACATTCAATAAAAATTTTAAATATCTCCCATGATATTAAAAATAAACTGAAAAACATGATTAACTAAATAGAATAAGAGAATTTCCCATATTTTAAAATGAAGATTGAAAACATTTTAAAAAATATACTTAATCGTACAATTAAAAGTTGTTTGAGATAATTTAAAAGAATTCAGAAAAGAAAAAAAAATGCATTATGAAGAATATGCTTAGGAAATTTTTACTCGATTCGTAATAAGCAATTTAATTACGATTAACAATCTAAATAACCTTTTAAAAAATAATAGCTAATAAAATAAATAACATATATACTACATTTAAAAACTGCATTTAATATTTTTATTTAAAATATAGAAACCTCAAAAATTCTTTACAACCCCTTTAACTGTATTTAATTCAGAACTTTACGACATTTAAAGCAATTAATTACCACATTTTTCATTGTAAGATCAATAGCGAAACTAACTTTTACAACACATATTTTAGTGATGCGTCAATATTTCTAATTATCAGAACTTTTTAAAAGATAAATAAAATTTTATTATGTAAAAATTTGTAAACATATAAAAAGCTAAAAATTATTCAAGGCTGACTTTCTAATAATAAGTTGAATTTCAACATCGAAAAAAACAAAATAAATAAAAAAAATGTGGAACTTTTTTTTTTTTTAATGTGGTAAATGAGGTCACCTTTATTAAACTTTGCCAAATATGTACAGATTTAAACATTTATGAAAATACAAAACGTAAATTGTTAAAAATATCTGTATTTAATAGTTATTTTCCGATATTATATTAAAAACTTTCTAGTTTTAAATAATAATTATTTTTGAATATAATTTTTTAACAGTTGAAATTAACTTTACACTTATCTGGAAAAGGAAACACAATGTTTGTTTTCAATTGTTGTTGGCAGTAGCTTTTCCGTCACTTATCGTCATCATCTGAAAATGGCGGAGAATGAGTTGAACGTCGATAGCATAATTTCAAGGTTATTGGAAGGTAAGTCTACGAAAAAAGAGTTTAAATATTAATAAAACTTTGTAAATAATCTAGTTATTTGTTATATAAATAACTATAATTTGTATAGTGAAGGAAAACTATTGCACAATTATTTCCTGTCACGATTGTTTTGATAAACAGTATGGTATCTCAGTTTTATTTTCGAAACTATAGACTTCATTTAAAGAAAATGCATTTGATGTCTGCAAAATAAAAATAATTGATGTTAAATGCTGTAATATTTATTTAGTAACTTTGTTTATATTTTTTAATTATTTTTTGGTTTTATTTTCAAGAAAATATTGACATTTGGGCAATTAAAATTATCTCTGCTAATTTAAAAAATATTTAATATTTTGTTTGCTTATCAAAATTATTACATTTCGTGATTGTAATTCATAGTACATATTTATGAAAGAAAATTCACCCAGTTGCACTTATTCTTTAAAATGCAAACGAATCAAATAAACAGGTGCTGCACTTGCCACTCAATGTGCAATATTTAACATTATTTTAGTTATTTTTGCGATTTTACATCAGAAATTTTAGTTGGAGTCTTTTAATTATTGCGCATGATTTTATTATTGTGTTTTGTTGTATTTATTTATTGCTAAATGGATTTGGAATTACGAAATATTTTTAATGACTTATTTATTCTTTTTAATTATATGCATTTGATAACGAAAATTTCTGCATGTATATATTAGTATCTGAAGCAGAAATCTTATTAATTTATGTGAATATAAATTTGTGATGATTTGTTAAACTGTTTTCCGCATTTAGAAAATAGTAAAGTGCTTTGAAAGCAATACAAATACTTCCTTTTAAGTAAATAAGGTAAATATAATTTTTAAAGGACTGCATAAAACTGCTAATTCAACATTATGAATGAAAGATATAAAATAAATCTCATATGATGTATGTTTAATAATGTCAATGCTCAGTTCAGTTAATTTGTTGTTTCTTTTATGGCGGTTTTAAATAAATTGCACTTAGAACAGTCAAATACATTCTCTTCTGTAAAGTATACAAATTTTCTTCAATCTTGTTCTATCCTATAAAATAATTTTGTCCTTACTTTTTGAAAGCAAAATTTAAAAATTATTTGCATTAATATTGAGTGTGAAAAAATTGTAATGTAAAAAAAAATTAATATTTTGAAAGGCATTAATAGAATTTTTCCTTTCTTAGTTGGATTTTATTTTACATCATTATTAATATATAGCGAGAAAAAAATGAAATTATCAGAGAAAATGAAAAGAGTAGTAAAAAAAAAAAATTTTTTTTATAAAAGCTTGGACGAATAAGGATAAAAATTTATTTGTAATAAAATATTAATTACTGTACATGAAATGAACATCTTGTGATAATCAAGTTATACTAGTGACTTCATGATAAGAAAGATAACACAAAATTAGAAAAGAAATGAATTTTAATAAACATAGTAAAATAATTGTTTAGATAAAATGTTGAATCTGTAATTTATCAAAGTATTTGTAAATTTTTATTTCCGGAAAGTTGGATTTAACTGTGAAACTGACCAAAATTTAAGTAACTGTAACTTATCAATTCATAAAAAGCAAATATTGCATGCTCATATAATGTGTTATGTAGAATCGATAGTGATGCATATTTTTTTGTTTTACTTTCACTTTATTTGTTCTTCAAATTTTTTCTTTTTGTGGGGAGGGAGGGGAGGCATGTTACACTAATTTTACGTAAGTTAATATATTTTTATATTTTGCAAGACAATTGAGATCAATTAGAGAACTTTTTAAAATTTATTTTATTGTTATTTTCTAACTCTACTATGTGGCCCTGAATGGCCGAGTGTCTAGCGCTTGGTGCCACAGGTTTCGGGTTCGAGTCCCGGCGCTGCCATGGATGTTTGTAGTGGTTCGGAATCCACTTTAAGCCGTAGGTCCCGGTCTCCTATGACTGTAAGAGCGTTACGGAGCAGAAGTCAGACTTCTACCTACGGGTGTTCCATCAGAACAGAAGCTGCACCCATCTCCCCTCCTTCCGTGAGGGACACGGCAACAACAACTCTACTACGTGGTTTTTAATGTTTTAAAATTGTGTTACAATAGAGGTTTGTTTTTTAAAAATGTAATATATGTTCATTTTTGATATTAAAAACATTTTTTTGCTATGAGCGTATATAAACATGCAATAGTTAATAATATATCAGTATCACTTGCCTCTAAATAGACTTTATCCAGTGTTGGATCCCTGCTTCCCCCCCCCCCCCCCTTCCCCATAAGATTTAATAAAAAATTTGGCAATTTGTTTAATCTCTTCTCCACAACCATAATACATGTTAAGAAAATAGATAAAACTCACTTAAAATGTTAAAAAAAGATATTGTAGATATCATTTTTTACTGTGTTTACAGTAAATAAGCTGTTTTCATGAACTATTCATATAATTATTTATATTATCTTTTTTCAGAAAGACAATTGAAATTTTGTCATAAATGAACATGTAAAAATGTGTCTACAATTCTTTTTTTCCTCCATTTTAAGTAAATTAATAATTCAGCTTCATAATAAATAAATTAAATAGATCTGGATTTATAATATTCTCAGATTTGTTAAAATATCTTTTTATAGCAAAGTTTTGAATTCTTTCAACTTTAATAACGTATAGAGGTTTGCATTATCAAGAGTTTTCCTTTCCTTCCTTACAACTGCACATTGTTAGCCAAACACGTCATTAGTTATGATTGTTATTAACCAAGACATCGCTTTATTTAATACTTCAAAACTATTTATTTGATTTACATGAGTGAATTTTTTTTTTTTTTTAGTTCGAGGGTGTCGCCCTGGTAAAACTGTTCAACTCACTGAAGCAGAGGTTCGTGGATTATGTTTGAAATCTAGAGAAATATTTTTGAGTCAACCTATTCTTCTGGAATTAGAAGCCCCATTAAAAATATGTGGTAAAGTATCATGTCTTAAATTATTTATTATGTTTTTAAACTGATGTAGGGAAAAGTTAAATTATGATATACTTTTTTATTTTAGTTTTTTTAAAGTACTATAATGAATAATTTTTTGAATGAATGATTTTTTTCGTAGATTCCTGTTAATTTATTTTTGCGTATAACTAGTGATTAATTTCTTAAAGGTTTCAAGTTATTTTTTATAATTTATATAAGCAAAAGTGTTTTAATTATTTAATGTTTGTTTTTGTTGGTTGTATTTTTCTCTTTTTGAAATTATTAACTATCAATGATGTTGCACATTAACTTATAAATAGCATCTGATTTATTTTTCTATATTTTTAAAACTTGTTGAATAATTATTGATATAAAATTATTATCTAATAAAAATCAAATGGATTTCTTTTTGTAATATTTTTTATATTTTACAAGAGATTTGATTTGATGAAAACAATGCTGTTGTCTGGAGAATAGTGGTTGCTATAAGAGCAAGTCACCATATGAGAAATTCATTTTGAGGTCGTAGAGTTTTGGTCATCACATTAGCCTCCCTATTATAATGGTACATGTAATAATGGCAAATGTGAATAGAAGACTGGTCAATTCTTTAACTATAAATTGGTACCAAGAATAAAATAAAGCCATAATTTTCATTGAATTTCTTTTACACAAAATAAATCTCTTAGCATAATCTGTTCCTACAGTGACTTCTATTGCACAGACACTTCAGCAAGAAGTAAATACATATGTGAGCTCGTAGTTCTATGTCTAGAATATTACCTGGTCAATGTATTAGGATATACGTCTTAAGTTTCATCAAAATTAAGTTGGAAATTTCTGAATTGATCAAATTCCAAACCGAAATGCTTCTTGGTGCATCGTATGATGAGTTTCTCATTAGTGGTGTCATTAGCAAGTTATTAATTTCTTTTATTTTTGAAATTATTAACTAATAATAATAATAATAACACATCAGATTATAGATTTTTGGTAGGAGAAAATTGGTGTGGAATTGGGAGTTGAATTATATGAATATTCTTAAATTTGTATACAAATATTAAATATTTAATCTTTAAAATCTATAACAAAATATATCGTTAAATTATATATATTGTTAAATCTTTTAATTATTTTTATACTTCCAAGAATTTTTGGCTATTTAGTTTAATTAAAATTAAAGTGATGTATATACCTAGATAATTAATTGAATAGCATTTACATTAATATCTTGGTTTTTGCTTATTAGTATATATTCATTTATTTTTAAATACTACTTTTTTTTGTAGATAAAACACTAGAATTGTGAAACATAGTATATTTTGAAGTTATGATAGTTTTTATATATGAATAACATTTAAGTGTACATAAATATAACATTAAGTGGCCATTCAATATATAATTAATGTCTATGTATCTGAAAAAAGAAAAAATTTTATGGGGCAAAATATTTCCTTTTTTCTTTTAAATTTATTTTTTAACACATATACAAATCAAATTAAGTAAGATTCATAGAATTAAGAAATATTGTTTTTGTCTGCAAGATCTATGATATCAAATTGCAGTACAATTAATTTTTTATTATATTTCTAAAGTATATCCTGGAATTTGAAGAAAATGCATTGTAAGATTTTTATATAATTTATAATTTGATTTCCAGGCGATATACATGGGCAATACACAGACCTGCTTCGTCTTTTTGAATATGGAGGTTTCCCACCTGAAGCAAATTATCTCTTTTTGGGAGATTATGTAGATAGAGGGAAGCAGTCTCTTGAAACTATTTGCCTGCTCTTAGCTTACAAAATTAAATATCCGGAGAACTTTTTTCTTCTTCGAGGCAATCATGAATGTGCTAGTATCAATCGAATTTATGGTTTCTATGATGAATGTAAGTATTTGCTTTTGAGATTATAAACAACATTTTCATATTTTCTTTTTTTAAAAATAATTATGTAGTTAACAATATAGTAATTTCACATTATTCCTTACAGGCAAGAGGCGCTATAACATAAAATTGTGGAAAACATTTACAGATTGCTTTAACTGCTTACCAATTGCTGCTATAATTGATGAAAAAATTTTCTGTTGTCATGGAGGTGATATTGAATATCTGATTTTCGATAATTAATAAAATTTTAATGAAATTTTATCTTCATTTTAAACTATAATTTAAAATTTTAAGTTTTCTTTGTTGGTGTAATATGTATAATTTATAAAATAATTATATAATTGGAATTTTTCCATTAAGTTGCTGTTAGATATTTATATTGCAGCAAGATTTCAATTTAAAGTTGTTGTGTATCAATTTATTTTATTGTTTTCACATATAAAGTGTGAAATTAACTTGAACGTATCTTTCATTTAAAATAAGTGCATTATTAATATGGAATTGTATTAAAGTGGCAGCATTAAATTTTTCTCTGAAATTAAGATCTTGAACTTGTTGTTTCTTGTGAAGTCCAGCTAAAATGAAGTATTTTCTCTCTCAATCTTGTAAGAAAATTTGTCTTTCAAATATCTGAATCTTCCTTTATTTATCTCTTTTTTAAAGTAATTGTATAATAAGTCGATTATGAGTCTACTTAACACAACATATTATAGAAATTATAAACACATTCTCTCTGATAATAGTATTGCATTACTTCTCTCTATGAATTAATTATGCTATCTCTGGCAAGACTGTGCATATGCCGATTCAGATGATTTTTAAAATAAAGACTTTATTAATACAAAGGGAAAAAATATAAAATAATTGCACATTTTCAGTGAAATTGTTTGAGAAAATTATAGGCTATTCAGGAAAATTTCAGTGTGTAGACTTTAGGGGTGTAGGAGTTTTTTTTTTTTTTCCCTTTCTATCGTTGAGTATTAGTGAAAAAAGGAACTACAATTGATATAAAATTGTTGATTTTGTAACTTTTTGTTGCAAAATCCCAAATTTAGCTGAGAAATAAATTTTTTGAAAGCAATGAGACTCCGGTTGAACAAATTCAATAGGAATTTGTGCATCTGAGGCATGTTATTACTATAATCACAGAATTTTTTTGTTTCTATTTATTATCGCCCAATATTGATATATTGTATTTTTTCATGCAAAAAAAAAAAAATGCATACATATACTGTGTCAAAGACAGATGATTTTTCTTGAGAAAGACATTTAAATTTGTATATTTTTTTTCTGACAAATAAATTGTATAGAAATCAACTAAAGCAATATTTTTAAATTGTAATTTTTGTATTAATTGTACTTAAAGCGCACTTAAGCAAGCACATCAGCAACCATTAATTGTGCAAATGTAGTGAATAAGTCAGTTTTGAAAGTTAGCAACTTCGTAACATATTGCTCTATTAGTGCCTTTAGTTCATCTCTATAACAGTTATGTAGGCTATTTTGGTCAGTTACTGGAGTAAGAAAGATTTTTATAAGTTATGTGAATTCAATGCAAATTTAGTTTATGAAATGTTATGCATTCTATCTTAACTGTTAGTTTTTACTTATATTGACAAATTGCTTAATTTTTTTTTAGGACTTTCTCCAGATTTGCAATCTATGGAGCAGATAAGAAGAATCATGAGGCCTACTGATGTTCCTGACACAGGTAATTCTAATAATTTCATGGATATTTATATTTATTTTTTTGCTGATTTTCATAAAAAGGCATTAATATTGAGTATTTGATATCTTTCAGGTTTGCTGTGTGATCTGTTGTGGTCTGATCCTGACAAAGATGTTCAAGGCTGGGGCGAGAATGATCGTGGTGTGTCCTTCACATTTGGGGCTGATGTTGTCAGCAAGTTTCTTAATCGTCATGATTTAGATCTGATTTGTAGAGCTCATCAGGTATAATTTATTTTATCATATACATATAATAATATAATATAATATTATTTTTTTAATTTAATGAACGCAGAATTTAATGAATAAATCTGGCTGATCATATTCAGTAATATGCTGGCACTTGCACTGTATAGACATTGCTGTGAAAAAGTGTTTACAACAGTGACACTTGCAAGAGGAATTAATTAGTGGAATAAAGACCAAGTTGCATAAATTCATGGCAAGATCAGTTGATTCTATAGCAGATGAGAATTACATCATCTGCTGCTCAATGTGCTACAAACACTTCCTATACTACTCATAATTACGAATTTGCAGTATTTGCCTGAATATGAGGTTATAGCTGCCTTTAAGGCATCTGCTTTCAACCTCATCTGCCTGTATCATGGCTGCCAGCAAACAGGCATTGCATAATGTTCAGGAATCAATCCTATAATTTATGTCTTGGAGCAGATGACCACCATATCCATATGTGGAGATACCAGATTCCTTGTTGTTTTTTTTTTTACACAATTATAGCCATTTCTAGTGAGGTGCTGTCTTTTACAGCAGTGGGTCACTGTACCTACAAGTTTGCCAGTTATATAAAGTGTTGCATATCATCCTGGGGCCATTTTTCTACAAGATAATGTCAAACCACATGTGACTTGACTGTCCCTTCCACAAATAACTGACAAGCTAAAAGTTACTTATTGTTTGTCAATTGAATATGGTTAGGTCACCAAGTTTGAGCACCACAAAATGTCACAAATCAGAGATAACAATTTTGGAATGCTTGGCAGAATGTATCGTAGGTTGTAATTAAAAATTTTGATTTCTCTCTACATAGATTTATTCAAATTTCACTTTCACAAGAGGATTTTGCAAATACATATGATAGGTCTTGGATTTTGTATATTTAATAATTTTATTATGTTGGGTTTTATGCTTATTTAATAATAGAAATAGTCATTCTCTTTGGTTGCCTTTTTCCTCCACCAAAAAATATCAATGTCATAAATTTAAATGAAGTGAAATCATAAGTTTGAAAAACTGTTTTATACAATTTCTTAAAAGATATTTTTTAAATGAATATCGTTTATAATTTTTGTTTCGTTTTGAAAATTATTTAGGTAGTAGAGGATGGATATGAGTTTTTTGCTAAAAGACAGTTGGTGACTTTGTTCTCAGCTCCAAATTATTGTGGGGAGTTTGATAATGCTGGTGGTATGATGAGTGTTGATGAGACACTAATGTGTTCCTTTCAGGTAATTAATTCCTTCTAGATTTTTGGTAGCATTTAAATTATAATAATCACATTAAGTTATTAATTAGAAATGTAAGTTGTTTGGCAGTTAACATTTTTAAATGTCAAAAGAAAATTGATTTCAATATAATTTTTTATAATATTTTTTTTTAGCATTAATTGAATTTTATCAGAAGCAGAATACTTATCTGTTAATTTTAACAGATCTTCAAAGAACTTTTTTAATGAAATTTCTGGATATTGAATGTTGTCATAAAAGTTGTCTCACTTATGTAAATTCCCCTGTTAAAGAGTGCAGAAATCCTAAATTAATGTTTTATAAGATTTGTAGTCTTTTTTTTTCCTTGAAGGTTAATTTATATCCTTTCTAATTATTTTAGCATATATGTATTTTCTGTGTAACTTGAAAAACATGTTAGATTTTCATGTAGGATAATAATTATAGGTAGTAATTAGTAATTTATGATGATAGTAATTTAAAAAGTTCATGATATGCAGTAAAGCATTATTAGAGTTTTATGAAATAATAAAATTTCTAATTTTTTTACATTTTTGATGTTTGAAAATTTTTTTACACTACTTTCTATACATTGTATAAAAACAAACTTCTTGTACAGTATATACAGCAGTGTAACAAAGAAGTTATTAACATTTATTTCTTTTGTATAAAATATATGCATATCATTAGAAGTGCTCCATTTTAAAAGCATGTTCAAAAACCTGCAGTTGTACTCAATTATTTTTGCTAGTAATTATCTCGTTAATTTAAGATATGCTGATAAATAATTATACCTAATTTTCATCTTGAATATAGATTTGAAGGAAACAAATATTCACTAAAAACAATTCTAGTAATGAATCTTTAGATATGTTTTTAAGATTTCATTTAATGTGGCAAATTAAATAATTATTGATAAAAAAAATTTATTTATTTTGCATTTCACAGATTTTGAAGCCTTCTGAGAAAAAAGCCAAATATCAGTATGGAGGACTAAATTCTGGCCGACCAGTGACACCACCTCGTGGACCCGTAAAAAAGAAATAGCTGCTTCCTATGTACAGTGATCTCCCCATATACATTACTTCAGGTCTTTCTATAATTTGTGACATTTCCTTCAAGCTCTATACCATGCTTTATTGCAGCAAACTGCAACAATGCACCAATTCCTTCTTGCTACTAAGGCAATGCAAAGTATACCTGTTTTAAAAAAGTATTTCAAGGGTTTAATTGACTTTTTCTTTAGGAAGAACATAACATCTTTTGTCCCTTTTTAAATGGGTGGTTCAGTAGGGGAACCTGATTTTAGTTTTTATGTAGTATTTTACAATTTTAATTGCATGGCAAATCACGAGTTTTGTAAAACAAATTAACATCTATAATTTTTATGTTTTATGCATTTATCGTTATAATTTACCAGGTTATTAATTTGCAGAATCACTCCAATTTATCTAGATTTTTTTTTCTTCTTTAAGAATGTTTCTGAGAAAGTGGAGTACTATATATTCATGAGCTTGAGTATAATCATGATTTGAATTGGACATTTTAAACGTGCATTTGTTACTAGAATGCTTTCTTTTCTCCCTGAATTATTAAAATAACCAGATCTTTCACTTGTTTTGTTTATGTAGAAATTTAGAAGCAGTGTGTTTTACTTTTTTTTTTTCCAAGTTGTTTATATCATTCTGTAAATTTTTTCATTTGCATTTAAAAAGGTTTTTTAGAAGTTCATTTGTGAAGCATGTTAATCTAATGTATATTTTTTTATTTCATTTTTTTCCTTCCTTTTTTTTACTTTCTAATTTTTTCTCCCATTTGCCAAAATATGTTTCTGATATGTAATGTACTTTGGAATTTGAAAAACTTTTCAAAAAATAGACAAAAATCTGTACCTCTTGGGCGAGGATTCCGGCCATGTACATTATTTAAAAGCTTCTTGTTTTGTCTTATCAGTTCCCATTAGTACAAAAGGATTCTTAACTATTTGAAATAGGCATTTGTTATTGCAAATGGGTTAATCTCACACTTTCTTTGCCATATGTTTCTGACTTTAAAATGTACGGAAAGGCATTTTTCATTTATTTGAAGAAATATAGATTTTTTTTTTCCCCTTGATGTTCATCAATGTAGAAACAGAAAATAAAGTTTGTGAGAAGATGTGTGGTTTTTTATTTTATTTATACTGTAATACACATGGTGATTTAATATTTATACTATAATACACATGAAAAATTCAAATTATATTAAAATGAGTGAGTAAAATATTTTTTACTTCGTTTATCAACCCAGAAAGTTCATGTTTAATCAGATGTTTCGGTTATGAAAAGTGGAGATAAATAACGTGCTATCTGGGAAACTATTTTTACCCAATGATGATTTTATGAGCTGTGTATCATTAAGATAATTTTTTTACCATAAGTATTTTTTTAAAAAAAAAGCTTACCTTGTTTTTACAAGATAGCAACAATATAAAAATTGCTGAGCATACACAATAATTAGAAAATTGAGATTGAAAATTTTTGTCAGCTAAGATATTTCTTGTGTAATATAAAAACAATTACTGCAATATTTTATTTTATTACAATTTTATATTAAAATTCTATACATGTAAGTCAAATGTTTTCACAATATATATTAGTTATTGATTGTGTTATGTATATATGTCATTTGTAGGAGAGGTTTTTTTTTTATTTCTTTGTTAATATTAACATAAACAATTTCTATTATATATGATTCCTGTCCCTATATAAAATTTTTAATGCAGTGTAATTTATTACATGTCACAGAATGCTAGCAGATTTGTCATTGCAGATGAAATTTCTCCATTACATCTACTAAAAGAAAAGGAAGGAAGTTGCTTCATTAATTGGTCTACATCCTTGTTACATTTAAGAAAGATTAGGTAACATCCACATAGCCAATTTAAATATAGGGAAGTATATTAGCAGTGCTCAGCATTTATATATTAAAATTAATTTTTTGTGGGATTAGGTACATTGCAGATAAATAATTCCAAAGCATCAGCTTCATTTTTTATATTATATATGAATCTGATGAGTATCATCTACAGAGTTGAACAGGGGTCTCCAAACTTTTTAACCTAAGGGCCACACTAACTTTTTCACTAATTCTCCCAGGCTAAGACCTAAGTAGATCCTCATACCAACATATTGTAGTTTCGAAATATGATCAAATTTCTATTTTAGAACCAGCTGCTGAGTAAGATATCTATGATTGGCACCGTTTGCAATGTTGATTGGCACATATAGGCAAGTGTCAAGGACATAATGCAGCAAAGATGTCATCATATTTTACAGTAGTTTGCCACCTTCTGGAAACGACAGAATTACTCAAATACGTCGATTATACTTAATTAGTCAAAATATACAGCGCCATTTTCTAGCGAGTAGCATATTCCGGAAAAGTTCTGCTGTGTGATCGCTTGTCACGTACATATATTCTGAGGATGCCTGATTTAAATAAGACAACCGAGGGGTGGATAATTACAAATTTTAAAATTGTAGTGACAAGTGTACTGTTTTGATTTGAAGCTCAGTGACTTTTATGTGAATTTGTATAAATATGAAAAAAAAAAAAAAAATCCAAAAGGTAAATATTTAGTGCAGAGCATTTAAAGAGCAATGAGGATATCGATATTTCATGGTTCAGTCAAGTAATAAGCAGTACATATAATTTGTAATAATACACTATCAGTCCTCAAAGAATACAATATAAAACATCATTATAAGACTAAATATATTCTCAGAATTATTTCTATTTTTGAAATGTAGGCAGAAATCTTGGCAATTGTTTTTTTGAGCTAGTAAATGAACAAGAAACAGCAACTAGAGCTAGTTTCCGCATGACTAATTCAATAGTGAAACATCGAAAATCATTTCTTTAAGACGAATTAATCGAGGATTGCATGATTTCAGCAGAAGAAATGTGTTAAATTTTTTTTTATTTATTTAAAAACATCAATTTGTATGCAAACACTGTGGCTCGAAGATTATATGATATGGCAGAAAATATATTGACACGATTATACGCTTAGAGTGATTTTGTTTTGTCCTGGATGAATCTACAAATGTTTTGGATTCTCTAAAGTGTTATTTTTTATTCAAGGGATAGATAAAAATTATAAAGTATATGAAGAGAATCTTGACGTTCATAGCAATCATAACATGTTCACTGGAGAAAATATTTTTAAAGGAGTTGAAAATGCTGTTAAAAAAATCTGTCATCAGTGGGAAGAAAGCAAAGTGTTTGCCACAGAACTTCAAAAGGAAAATTGATTTGTAGTGTAACAATATTTTTAAAGAAAAATATTTAAAATCATCATTTCTGGAATTTTATATGTATCTTCCACTTACATAGTTTAATCAGTTGCGTAAATTTGCTTTTGGAATTACTTATCTGTGTGAGAAAAGTTTCTCCAAAATGAAACATACAAAAATTATCTACAAATGCAAGTTAACTGATGAGCTTTTGAAGTCGATGCTAATGATATCCACAATTGCAGTGGAAAGTTACCTCTCATATAGTTGAATCTCAATTCATAATTATGTTTAATTTCATTATGTGAATTATTTATGTACGTCATTTATTGTAAGTTTTAAGACAAATCTCATATCATTAATTACGATACAATAACGGAATATAACTGAAATTGAACATTTTAATATTCAATTTCAGTTATTGTGTTTCTTAATGGACCATTAAATAAAAACATGATTATTATTTTATGACGATTTATCCTAGATGATTTACTTACATTGTAAATTTTAAAATCTAATCACTATGTATATAAACTGCAACATGCTGTATTGATGGTGCTCACTGGCCATAGTTTGTAGACCCCTAGAAATGAGTATGTAGTGAATAGTATTTTAAGGAAAAATAACAAATTTAAAGAAATTTATATTAAAATAATAGCATCTAAATTTTTGCAAAATTAATTAAATTTTTACAAATTAATGTATAATTTATGGAATGTCAAAGATGAAAGAATATGAAGTAAAATACTTTGTTCAATCAGATGGAAAATTGCTTGAAGGCTTAGAGACATAAAATTGGAACTAAATAAATGTTTATGACTCCCGATTTCAATAAATATTTTTATTGTATAGAATGGAGATTTTGTTGTATACTTTTAAAATATAAAAAATTACTCTGACTCAAGATTTAAATATTTCGAACAATTGCATACAAACCAGTAGTCATTATTAAAACTTTATTAGATATTCTACTTTTCTATTGCAATAATACATAAGTAATAAATCAGTTCATGTATAATGATTTGAAATTCTTCAATGCTTGTTTATCATCCATCAACTCAATGTATATATTTAAGGAAATAAAATAAATTGAACAATTTTCTGTTTTATACTACATTTAGAGCTGATAAACAGTTCACAACAATAAAAATAATCAAGTAATATAATACAATTAATAAGCTAATACTTATTAATTGTGATCCTAGGGTTATCATTGTTATTATTTCTATTAAAATTAATGTTAGAATGTTAACTGAAATAAATTAGTCAAATTTCATTAATCTATAGTTCAATATCAATTTCATTCATGCAGTAGCTTAAACTTAATTTAATAAGTGGAATAAATTGTTATTTAAAATTTTACTAAGACAACATTTACTGTTCTGTTTTTCTTTTATAAAATTTTATGTGTATTATTCCATGATAGTACAGAATGTACAAAATTTAACCTTTATTTGTTCAAGTTTCATATTTACAGACTTGGTGTATAAAACAATGAAAAATACATAAAATCTCTCTCCTTTACCCATTGTAAACATATCTGTTATGGTTATAACTAGTGTCTCGGCTCGAATTACGTTCAATGAAATACTGTTGCACATCATACCAAAAAAAGTTAAGCTTTAAAGATGACTTAACATCATGCAGATTATCATCACAACAATAAATTTCATAAGAGCCAAAGGATTAAATCAATCAAAATTTCAGGAATATTTTAAATTTACTTTTGCTGAGTACTTCAACAACATTTAGTTTTATTAAGTAAAATGGTTTGTCCAAAAGGAAGCATTAAAAAGATTTTATGATTTACAAAATAGAAATCAATCGTTTATTAAAAGCAAAACTTGTGCCAGAATTTGACGAGCGAAAACTAGCTGATGGATTTCAACATTTTAGTTGATCGGACTGCTCATTTGAATGAATTAACATACGTCTTCAAAGCGAAAATCAACTGATTAACATAATATTTCAAACTAGGACAGAATTCGAAATGAAACTAAAAACTATAGCCATTTTAAATTTTGGAAAACCATTTTAGGTATTTTCACATGTTGTCAGAAGTCTTTCCAACGAACAAAGGAAAATACTTTTTAATTTGATGAATGAATTTCAAGATCCCAGAAAAAACATGAAAGTTTTGGCAGGTTTATGACTTTATTTTTGATCTACATAAACATATTCCCTGTAAATTTTCACATAAAATGCATGGTGCTACTATGATAGTCAAATATATTTATGACCAATTCTCTTAAAAAAGTTTTCTACATTAATTGAGGAAAATGTATCCCTCGTTTCTTATTTCTGACAAAGCTATTTGGAAAAACTTCCATCTGAGAACAACTAGGATGAACAAAAAGGATAGAACTATCTGATGGGCACCTTTATAAATCACTAAGAATTTGCAATTACATTTGTATCATAAGAAATATTGAAGCATTTGTTCAGGGGTGGCCAACCCAAATGAACTTGAGGGCCAATTTGGAAATGCATCATAACTCCGCGGTCCGCATATAAAATGATGCAGCTCATAAAAACTCATGATGCGCGCATCTTGAAATATCTAATATAGCAGGTTCTAGGTTTCACGTTAAGTGACTTCAGTGACCACCCCTAGATACTCACCGTTGATAGCACAGCAAACCAGACTCTTAGTTCAAGTTATTAGCGCTGTTGGTTCAGCTTACACCTGCGAATCGTTTTTTACTAAAATGAAATTGACCGAACACAAAACACACTCAAACATAACAGACACTATCCCGCAACACTCATTACGATGTCCAAATACCTAAATTGAAATCAATTTGCAAAAGCTAAGTGAAAGAGTGGAGAAACAAATATCGTACCAGTAAAATAAATATTTTTTAATGAATTCATTTTTTTTATTCCGTTTATATTTACATATTTTTTATATTTCATTTTTAGTGTTAAATATTTCTTTGCAATGTGCGTTCAGTATCATTATTATTATATTATCTATGTTTACATGTAAGAATAATATCAAACACAAAAATAATAACTCATTATATTTCAATTTTTCACTCCAAGCAATGTCTATAGGGGGTCTAACTCTAATATGGGAATATATAATTTTATATGCTGCCCGCGGAGTTATGATGCATTTCCAAAGCGACCCGCAAGATCATTTGGGTTGACCACTCCTGATTTAAATGAAAGTAATAAAGTATTAGTTACGCGATAGATGGATCTAACGGAAATCTCTTACGTCGAGATACAAATTTGCACATGAACGCATATACAATTTTCTTTAATTGGTATGAAGACTAAAAATAAAAAACAAGTAATATAAAAAAAATATTTTTAAAGTCAATTCCTACTTTTTTTTTCACTCTATTGCAGAAAGTCCTTTATAAATAATTTTCGTTCATTTTTTTACGTTTATCTGGCGCCATCTATTGGTATATATATGCAACTTAAATCGAAAAAAAAAAAAAAAAACTAACATTAATTAATTAATGAATTAATATTTGAAAAAAACTGTATTAACATCTAGTGTCATCCGCTACAAGTTCAAAAAAATGTATTTGAACTTGAGGTGATGAATAAAAAGTATTTTATGAACGATTGAAAATTTGAACAAGATATATATAGGGAGAATGTGAGCTAATAGAAGGAATTGAAAACTACAAGTTATAGTTGAAAAATATTTAATAAAATTGCATTTTTTTTTTTTTTTTTTTTTAACCACTTAACCCCTAAAATGCTACATGTTTATTTTGAACACAGGCCATTTTGCTTAAAAAAATTATAAACTTTTTCATTTTCTAAAATTTTCGTTTTTAGTAGCGAAAAATTTACCATTGCAAAAAAAAAAGGCTTAAAAGTAAAGGGAAAAATATTGACCTGGCTAAAGATTTTACATAATCAAATCACATTAGAATAGATGGTATTTCGTAAGACAAATTTGAAAAACGAACAAACGAACCAGAAAGAGAATAATAAAAAAACATATATATTTCTAAAAAGAATAATAATAACAACGTTTGTGAATTAGAAAAAACATGAACATTAACAGAGAATTCGAATTTCTTTTTATTGATTCTGTACTAATAGAATTTCTAAAAAGAATAATAATAACAACGGTTGTGAATTAGGAAAATATGAACATTAACAGGGAATTCAATTTCTTTTTTCAATTCCTTCTATTAGCTCACACTCTCCCTATATATATCTTGTTCAAATTTTCAATCGTTCATCAAATACTTTTTATTCCTACACTCAAGTTCAAATACCTTTTTTTTAAACTCGTAGTGGATGACACTGTTAATACAGTTTTTTTCAAATATTGATTCATTCATTAAATTTAATTAATTAATTATAAAAATTGTTATATTTAAGTTGCATGTATCTACCAATAGATGGCGCCGGATAAACTTAAAAAAATGAATGAAAATTATTTATAAAGGACTTTCTGCAATAGAGTGAAAAAAAGTAGGAATTGACTTTAAAATATTTTTTTTTATATTACTTGTTATTGATTCTGTACTCATAGAATCATTAAAATATATGAATCTCAAAATGTTTTCTATATTGACAATATTTTGAAAGGTAAAGCCAAAATAATATCAGAAAATTACAAGGAAATAGAATCACTTAAACAAAAGCATCTGATGGATATGTTGGCAAAGGAAAATGTCAAGAACCATGCAATTTAAAGTTCGCGTTAGGCAGTATTTAAATATAACGTACTGGCTTTGAATCCTTTCATAATACTGACTTTGCGGTTCCTTAGGTTTGCTTCCTAATGTTCCTACTAAATACCCATAAGTAATAAGCTTGCCTAAAATACTGATGAATAGAGATTTGTCAATTTTGTAAATATCCCAAAGGGTCAATGAAGGTTTTTTCTTCATCTGAAGGCGGGAGTAAAAATTTAATTCACTGTAGCGATGCAGAAATCGTTCTGCGAAGCAACGAATGACATCTCTGGCCAATTTCGAAGATTTATTGACAGAAGAGACTATTAATATTATGATAAGTGTTGTTGTTGTTATCGTGTCCATGGATTTAAAATATTATTATCAAAGTTAGATCAAGTCAAAAGTCTTCACGATAGCGGCCGCTAGCAATGGCGCCGCTTCACTATACAGGACTTCTCTTAAGTTGGCCTCAAATTCCCACCATACCCAATTGCAAAACATGGGGAGTGAGTGCCGGGCACTCTAGAATGTGCTTAGGTGTTAGGAAAGCGTTGGGGCAATTCCTGCAGGGGATGTATTCCCTGGTCTTGTCGGGAGAATCTTCATCCCTCTGTAATGATTAGTTCTGAGTCTGCTAATAACCGATGTCAAGTTCCTAGGGCAGTTGAGATCCGTGATTAGTGGCTTCTTAAAGTTATGAGGAATTAGTCTGCTTTTGGCAACTGCGTTACTATCTGCAAGTGTGATGGTATTCCTGGGTTGATAATTGTCCCTGGCTTCTATGATAAGTGTTAAAAAGAAGTTATAAATTGTTCCTGTAATTAGGGGCCTGATGGCCGAGTGGCTAGAGCTCTGGCGCTCGGTACCAGAGGTATCGAGTTCGAATCCCGCCAGTGGCATTCATGTTTGTAGAGGTTCGGAATCCACTTTAAGCCGTAGGTCCCAGTCTCTTATTACAGTAAAGCGTCACGGAGCCCAGTCAAACTTCTCTCACCCACATTATTCTCAAACTGTATAGGGGCAACTCGGCTCTAGGCACAGGGATGGGGTGTGGTGTAGTAGTAGTAATATAAATTTACCAGAAAATTGTTTGAGAATATCATGAAATCATATGTAAACAAAAAGAAAAATATCATATTATTCAACAGAAATTGCAATACTACAAAAGATAGAAAAATATCCACTAGCATCATTGCTGTTCTGATATCTTGATAGATCATAAAGAAAAATTTTTTGCACATTCTCATTCTCAACCAAAATGATCTTGCGGGACCACTTTCGAAATGCATCATAACTCCGCGGGCCGCGTATAAAATTATATATCCCCATATTAAATTGAGACCCACTATAGATATTTTTTTGGAGTGAAAAACTGAAACATAATGAGTTATTAGAGAGTTTTTGCATACCGTACGTTAGTTACCGTAGGACGTCCCGTTAGCTTTTTCTCCCTAGCGCGCATGCTCAGTTTCCTATGAGCATGCGCGCTAGGGAGAAAAAGCTAATGGACGTCCTACGGTAACTAACGTACGGTATGCAAAAACTCTCTATTATTTTTGTGTTTACTATTAATCTTACATGTAAACATAGATAATATAACAATAATGATACTAAACGCACATTGTAAAGAAATATATAACACTAAAAATGAACTGTACAAAATATATAAATATAAATGAAAAAAAAAAAAAAATGAAATCGTTAAAAAATATTTATTTTACTAGTACGATATTTGTTTCTCCACGGTTTCACTTAGTTTTTGCAAATCGATCTCAGTTTGCACATCGTATGTGATGTTGCAGGTTAGCGTTTGAACGTGTCTTGTGTTTGGTCAAATTCCTTTTAGGAAGAAACGATTCGCAGGTGTAAAGTTGAACCAAAAGCGCTAACAACTTCAACTAAGAGTCTGATTTGTTCTGCTATCAACAATCAACTGTGCATATCTGGGGATGGCCATTGAGGTCACTTAAAGTGAACCTGTTATATTAGATGTTCCAAGATGCGCGCGCATCATACATTATGCAGAATATATAGTAATTTAATTATTCTGTGAATTAATAAATAAAACATTCAATATCTGTCATATATTAGCAAAAATATTATTTTAAAATCAAAGTTAATTTTTTCTCATAATTTCGTCAGTTAATTTTGAATATATGAATGCACAAATAATGTATATTTTAATACATTGGTTTTCACTACTTTGGTCATTATAAAATAAATATATTTTGTAAAAGTGTAATAAATCTTACGGCCCGGAAAAATATTCTAGGCGGGCCGGGGGTTGGCCACCCCTGATTTAGATTCATATAAGAAAACAATTTTTTTTTTTTTTACATCACCCTCTTTTATGTTCTTTTAGGAAATAATTTCAAGTTAACTTTTTATTTATTTCAAAGACCAATCTTCTAAATAATTATTATAATTTGAATATTGTGTGACTTTTATAATACCTTTTTTAATTATACCTCTTTTAAATGTTTTCCTCTTTTTCTGTTTTGACGTATTTTTTAGTACACCACAGTTATCATATATTTTTTTGTTAATGTTTATCGAAAGAATACAGGGGACTGATGGTCGAATGGCTAGCGCTCTGGCGTTCGCTACCACAGGTATCGGGTTCAAATCCCGGCTTTTGCCCATGGGTGTGTGTAGTGGTTCGGAATCCACCTTAAACCGTAGGTCCCGGTCCTAATAGAATCGGAGAGCGCTGCGGGGGGCATTGTTACTCCACGGTGCTTACCACCATCGTACCACTTTCGTCCGTGGCTTACCATCAAATTACATGCTCCCCCTGGGTAATGCAAAGTGAGGCACATCTTGAGCTTGTAAAGCTTGGAAAACAGAAATACTGCCTGTTGGAATGATATAGTTATCAACTGAGTGACCATAGGACGAAAGGGTTAAAATCAGCAAATGGGATTCATTTATGAAAATGCTATTGTAAGTAGAAATCTGACCTGAAGAAGACCTATATTGGAGAAAAGTCTTTGATGAGAGCTATAAAAGATTTCAAATATGACTTAACTGCATCTGATGCCAAAATAATTTTGTTTTTCCATCCTTCCTCTTTATGTTGTTCATAAGGGTGTTTGAAAACATGAGGGGGTAACTGTTTGTTTTGAAAGGATAAATCCTCAAGATGAAATTCGATGTTAGCTTCTGTCTAACTTGTGGAAAATTGATAATTAATTTGGATGTTCAAGTTGTATAGATAATGTACAAAAAAGGTTGAAGAGAAATGGAGTATTTCAACCTTGAGGAGTGATTTCTATGTCTAAGATATATGGTTAGAGAAGAGGAGGAACCGAAAGAAATTTTTTGGGAAAAACTTTTTTGCGAACATTAGTTGCTTTTTAAATATAAGAAGTTAATTAGTTTCTTTGTGCAAAATAAGGACCGGAATTCATTTTGGAAGACCTGCAGCGAAACGTAATGCTAAGAGACACACTGTGTTTATGATTTGGGGATCATTATGACTATAGCAGATGAAAATAGGAGACCTATATTCGAATAAGCTACGAATAATAGAATTGACAATTTTTGATTACATTCCACTTTTTAATATCTGTTCTTTTTACACTCATGTCCATAAATTAAGGATAATGAAGCTCAGGCAAAGAAAGAGACAGAAGCAAAACAAATTTGACTTATTTGTAAAGTCTTTTTATTAAACAAAAGGTAAAGAGCAAAAAAGATGCTATATGTTTGGCATAATTAATAAAAATTGCGATTTTTACTCCATGGAGCAAATATAAAAAAAGAACCTATTTACAAAAAACAGTATAACATGGTTAGTATAATGGTTAATATGGAGTATGTCTCCCGGACGACGCAATACATGCCTTACAACGCCTAGGCATGCTGAGTATCAAATTATCAATCTGATCTTGGGGAATATTACACCACTCATCAAGCAATGCCCTCCGAAGTTCCGGTTGATAGGTGGGAGGGGGTTGACGGCCTGCAATTCGTCGGCCAAGCATATCCCACACATGCTCTATAGGATTCAAGTCCGGTGAGTATGCTGGCCAATCCATAATGTGGCCTGTCATCGTTACACTCTGAACATGCAGGTTAGTTCTGGAACCAAGAATAATTCCTCCCCAAACGAGCCATCCTGCACCACCGTAACAGTGTCGTTCAATGGTGTTCTCTTGGTGGTAACGGGTACCTGGCGCTCTCCATATGAAAGTCCGACGAGAATCAGACTGCAAACTAAACCTGGACTCGTCGGAAAACATCACACCAGACCACTGTTGCGGTGTCCACAATGCATGCTCTCTACTCCAGGTTAATCGCAGGCGACAGTGAGTTGCGGTAAGTGGAACACATCTGACAGGCCTACGAGCATATAGACCAATGTGCCCTAAGCGTCTGTACACGGTCTGCCTTGAAACTGTCGTACCGGTAGCTGAAGAGAGCTGACGAGACAGGTCTGATGCTGTGCTCCGTCTGTTTCTTTTGGCAGTAACTGCTAAATACCGGTCCTCATTCGGCGTTGTAACTCGGGGGCGACCTGTGCTGTAACATCTACTCATATTACCATCATCTTGGAATAGTTGCCAAAGCCTGGAGATGACACTCTGGGCGATTCCAAGTTTCTCGGATACTTCCAGCTGGGTGCATCCACATTCCAGTAGTCCGATAATTCTACCACGTAAAAAATCATCCAAATGCTTCCTTTGTGCCATAACTATGCGGTTATTGCACGAAAGTCTTTTAAAGCGCATGTGAACAATTTTACTTCTTTGCCACCTTTCCTTATATACCCCTTTCTTACACTCTCGTCATTGTGACGTACTATGCCAACATGTTGTTTCCACAGAATTTTGATAACGCCCATTTGCTAGTGAAGAATTGGAATTTGTTTTTTATTTGAAAAGTTTACTACTAATTGATTAATTGAGTTAGCTACGAGCGTTTCTCACTGCCTTTACTCAGTAGAGTGCATATTTATTTTCTGTTTTAGTCAGTATTTTTTTAAATATTTGGTTTTGTTTATTTTATTCTATTATGGCTGTTGTCGAAGGAGTTTCGCTCTCCTCAAACAGCACAACTATGTCTCTCTCCCCTGCTGACCAATCAACCAGTATGCTTCATTTGATTGACGTTAATACTAACCCGACAGCGTTTAACTTTATTCAAGAAATTGATCAACTTAATATTAGCATCAACAATTTTTCATCATTCATTGAGTGCGAAAACCTCAATGAACATCTGAACAATATTAAAAATTGCTTAAAAATTGAACCTCAAATACCTAATTTAGATCTTTTTATACAACTTACGCTTTCTAATATTACCAATAAAAACTTAAGGAAGCAAATGAGTCTCATCTTGGTGAAACTCAATGATTCAAACAACTCGGTTACTACTCCTACTAAAAAGAAAAAAATTAAGGTCACACAAAAGCAAAGAAAAAATTTAGCTAAACGGCCTAATACCAGTGATCCCACTGTTATCAAGTTATCTTCTAAATTTTCTTGCCTTAACCCAGAATAAAATCTTGGTCCTAGTGATGCAGACAACATACCTCCTGCTAAACTTGAAGACATTTCAAAAAATGTTGATAAATTAGATCTGGACGAAAACAGTATGGACACAGATCTCACTAAAGACAACAATATTGCTTCTTCTTGTCCTGCACCTCATACTACTAAATATATTCCTCCAATTATAATTGACAACATACAAAATTCTACAGAAATTCTTAAGAACTTCAACCAGATTATAAATTCAAAGACTGAAGGACGCCTTTCTGAAGGAAAATTAAAAGCTTTTCCAACCACACCTGATGACTACAGATCCATACGGAAGTAAATTGATCACCTGAAACTTAAAAGTCATACATTTGAGCTGCCCC
>BPLQ01001947.1:0-106201 GCA_021605075.1 Caerostris darwini
AAGAGAAGGCAGAGCAGTGACCAAAGCTCGCGAGCCACAATGAAAACGCAAATCTGTAGCGCCAGATGGAACAGAGGCCAGAGGAAAGGCTGAAGATGAGGACAAGAAAGGGACAGGCTTGGCAGTGGAACCAACCAGATAAATGGCCTCCCGCAGAGATATAAATATATCGCTGGGGGATTGGAATTTCTTAGCGTGGGCCATTTTGTGATGGCCCCAGACAATGAGATGGCGGCTCATCTGACAATGTTTGGAAATCATTTATTTAGAGATCTTTTCGCAAAGGTATATAGAGCTTTGCAGATTCGTTTTTTGTGGCCTTTTTTTCCCCAAATGTTTATAATAGGGTTTAAACCAATTCATCTATAATAAATGTTTAATAATGTAGAATTTGTTAATATTTAATTATAAGCACCAATAAGCCACCAATATGCATCACTTATATGCTTTAATATTCGGCATTAATGATTTTCATCTTTATTTGAAAGTATTAGAATTACTTTTCGTTCAGTATTACTTTTCACAGTGCCTTCTTTTAGTTTGACTTCTAATAACTCAGAAACTTATTGAAACAATTACTACTCGTTGATAACAATTATGATTCTTTGATAATGTCTGTACAAATTGTTTCATTAGAGGTAGTTCTAAATGAAAAGTTAATAAAATATTTTGAATAATAGGGAAGACTGTGAGTAAAAGGATGTTGCTGCCGTATTCAAGAGATTTTACCAATATTTTTTCCAGAATGATTTTGTCAACCAAGTCATCATATATGTAAACATCATAAATGTAACTACATTTTCAGACATGTAAAGACATTCCATACATATAAAGATATTGTATTCCGTAAATATCTATATAAGTAAAGACATTGTATTCCATGCATATATATGTCTGTAAAAACATTGTATTACATACGTCCATATATGTAAAGACATTATATTCCATGCCTGATATGTAACGACGTTTTATTCCTTACATGTCCACATATGTAGCGACATTTTATTCCTTACATGTCCATATATGTAAAGACATTGTATTCCATATATATCCATATAAGTTTATTTTTGGTAATCATCTGCGAAAAGCATGAAATGACTAATTGGTATAGAAGTCTACATTTTCTAACTGTATCAACCTCAACCTCAAGAACTACTTCAAGAACACTTTAGTAAATTAACACAATCTTAGTAAATTAACACAATCTAAATCGCAATCAATCACTCTTAAATTAACACAATCTTAACACAATCGCAAATTAAGAAATAAATAATTACTTTTGATTTCTTTAAGAAATAATTTCTTATTCTTTCAGTGAATTTATTTCAGTGCTCTATTTCAGTGAATATGTAAAGGGCATGATTGCTTACACAACAGTGAAAACCTGTCATCAATAACAATCACAAACTAGAATTTATAACATGAACAAAAATCCAAAAAAAATTCGCGAGAAAGCAATACATTATATTTTATAACTGTTTCCAAAACCGTATCGAAACATACATCAAGAACAACTGACAGTGCTAAAAATACTTTTTGTTGCGGACTTAAATAATTATTTTTCAATGACTTTTTAATTAAATAAAAATAGGATTCATGGTAATAGATTAAAAATGTATTTATTTTAACGATGTTATTTCTATACACTTTTCACTGTTACGCTTTATCACAGACAGATAAACAGTCCTTCCTTTAGTCTCTGATATATTAGGAGCACGAATCAATGAGTCGGAAACAGCCCGTCTTAATTCTCAGCCTAATAAAACTTGGCTCATTAGTTTTGCGATGCTTTGTTTGCCCCCGCAGTTTTCCCGGCAATGAAGAGAATGCTAGGCAACAGAACGTTCAGCAAATATACGTATCTCTCATTGCGATGCCCCTGGGAGGATTCCGCATTGCCCAGACAATCATTCCAGCTCATTTCCAAGCTTTGCTGTTTGTATCTTCCGATGAATAACTATATGCGTACGAAGTGCCCAATGTTAACCATTACAGGGAATTTTACATGCGCACGTTTAATTTGTCTTAAAATTAAAACAATATAAAAAAAAAAAATTTAAGTCATTTCCTACTTTTTTTTCACTATATTGCAGAAAGTCCTTTGTAAATAATTTTCATTCATTTTTTTAAAGTTTATCTGGCGCCATCTATTGGTAGATATATGTAACTTAAATCTAAAAAACACTAAAATTAATTAATTAAATTTAATTACGGAATTAATATTTGGAAAAACTGTATTAACATCAAGTGTCATCCACTAAAAGTTTAAAAAAATGCATTTGAACTCGAGTGGAGGAATAAAAAGTATTTTATGAACGATTGAAAATTTTAACAAGATATAATATACGGAGAATGGGAGCTAATAGAAGGAATTGAATAAAAAAATCTGGCGAACAACGTATGATATTAGGAAAAAAAAAAATATTTAGTTTCGTTTTCTATACATTGATTGAATGTTTCAGCTTTAAAAATCCGTTTGACTTAGTGAATTTATAGTTAATTTGATTTTTAGCCACTTTAATAAGACATATTTATGAATAGAAATTTGAAAGTTTAAAATGCTATAAAAATTAATTTTATATTTAGAAGTCTTTAATTAAACTCTCACTAATGGCACGTCCTATAAATTGTTTTAAATTTTTAAATATTTATAACACAATTGTGAATTTATTTAATTATTATATTTCATAATCATAGCTAAGTTAAAAAAAGAAGACACAAATAACATGCGACAAAAAAGTTCTTCGTGCAAAAGCGAAGACAGTTTTTCACAGATGATTTTCAAAACTCTTCTAAACTACCAGAAATAGTTACATAAGCATCAGAAACAGTAGGTTATTAACATTATTTCACTGTAAGAAGTATAAAAAATGACCATATACTTCAATGTAAGAAGGTAAATTTTAAAGCATTAAATAATTAAAACAGCGATTAAAAGATGTTAAGTATTATTTAATTAATACAATCCTTGGTCATGCAAAACAAAGCATTACACACCACATGCAAACATAAATATACGCCTACAAACATAAATATACACATACAATCATAAACAGAAATTTATACGCATACATATCCACGAACATACATACACATGCACACACAGAGATATTCACACACACACAAAACTTACATACGTATCTACATAGAATAAACGTACAAACCCACATGCGTATCCACATACAATAATACTCATGAACATAAATATCCACAAAATCAAATATTTTTTTTCTTTCTAATGCAGCTTGCACTTAGACAGTTTGGTCTTTGATGCCTTAAGGAGAGAGCTGCACAGACGTTATTCACTTTACATTACCCAGGGGCCGCGTGTAACTTGAAGATAAGCCACGGACGCGGAGTAACAATGCCCCCGCAACGCTCTACGATACTATTAGACCGGGACCTACGGTTTAAAATGGATTCCGAACCACTACAAACATCCATGGCACCGCCGGGACTCGAACCCGAAATCTGTGGTACCGAGCGCCAGAGCGCTAGCCACTCGGCCATACAGGCCCACAAAATCAAATATCAGAATTTCAAATATTAGAATTAGAAAAATTAGAAATTGTTTGAAGATATTTAATCAAAATAGGCTGCATCAACATCAATGCACATTTGCCATCGATTAGAAAACAACTTTATGCCAGTTTCAATTCAAGGGATTTATAGTCAATTAATTTAGACTGTTTTGACAGCTTCATGATTGACAAAGTGTTTATTCTTAATAAACGATTTCAAATGTTTAAAGAATCGTTAGTTAGAAGGGGACAAGTGTAATGAATATGTTGGATGAGGCCAATTTTCAAATGTCAATTCATTTAGTTTTTGAAGTGTGACTTGTGAAACAAGAGGTCTTGCTTTATCATGAAAGAAAATGACGCATTTTCGATTTACCAAGCTAGTTCTGATGACAATAATTTCTGATGGACAATATCAATTTGTTGACAGTAATACTGTGCATTAACTGTCTAACATATTCCTTTTAAAAAGCTGTAATGATAGATTCCCTTTGATTCCACCTAAACATTAACATTGCCTTTGGAGGTAAGCTTGGTTTGGGTGCATTTGTAGGCTTTTCATCTGCTTCCAGTCACTTTGACGCATGTTTATGATTATCATACAGTATCCACTTTCCATCACAAGCAATGATATAGTCCAAAAAGGAACATTTTGTTTGCTGAATACTCAGTGATGTGCAAATCTGCAAGCGTTTCAAGTTTTTCAACATTCCAAACGCTACAAGAAGTCTCTAAGCTGTTGCTATTTTTTCTCCAAGATCAGCTGCAAGTTCTCTAATAGTTATTATAAAGTTAAAGTTAACTTTTGCCTTTAGAATAACACTACAAAGGACGATTTCGGGTCTTTTATGGGGTTCATTTTCTAAGCTTATATCTCCAGATTTAAACTTCTCAAACCATCGTCTCTTTATGTAAACAAGAGCTGTATCATTCACAAATGTCTCATTAACGCTTCGAGTTGTTTGCGTATAAGAATGCCAAAACTTATAATCTTAAAAAAAAATGATAATATTTTGTGAGATTCCATGTTTGCATTTGCTTAAGATTTGCTAAAACCAACGATACCAATGTGCGTACAAAATATATCATTAAACAGAGCACAGAAATGTTAAGAAAATTTCGTGTGGAACAATCCAATATATTAAAGTATATTAAACAGTAGAGTTATATAAAAGTATCTATCTATATATTAAAGTAATGTAATAATAGAAGAATATAGTGGCGTAATATAGTAGTGTAAAGCTCTGTTAGTAATGTAACCCCTGGCTTAAATCCTCCTAAATTCCTGTTTCGCCGCAAAGCAGTGAAACGTCATACTCTACGTAATAGCTCTCACGTGAGAGCATTACGAATTTCATTTCATTTACGCATGCATTTTCCATCCCATGAAAATCGTTTTAGTTTCAGTCTGAACTTTGGCTTCCTGCAGGCAAGTTGGGGTTTAGCCGCTGTCGCACTATACTATAGAGGCGTAAAAGTTTTTGACACAAAATGTATTGCGGCAAGTTGTACATAGCTGTGAATTATATTAGAATTGTTTGTTGTATTCCTGTGATCGTCTTAAATGTCATTATGTAAATAAATATTAGTTAGTTGAAGTTCAGTCTTCTCTTAGAAGAAGTGCGACATCATGCAGTATTCAGTGTTACTGTTGAAATAATTGAGATTATTTAATCTTCTCACGAAGTAAAAAGAAATTTGAGCTAGAAGAGGAACTGTAATAGTATATATAGTATAAATTAAAATATAGTGAAGTAACAGTACTTCAGCAAACATCACCACAAAATCTATTAATCGAATACTTTTTCATATACTAGAGTATTTTAAGAAGTTATTTTTGCAAAAAGTATTATTTTAAATGCTCTCAAAAAGTATTTAAAAAATTAAAAACCTTCTTACTCGGAAAATAATGATTATGAACTGAATAACAGACAAAATAATGAAGCAAATTAAGTTAAGAATGTCTCATAAGGAAGGAAAAAATGATGTAGAATATTTTAAAGCACACCGATGCACTACATAACTATTCAGCACTTTAAGTCTAATAACCGAGCAAAATAACTCAGTGAGTATTTAAGAAATTTAAGAATGAGAAGGAAAAAAAAAAATAAAATAGTCCAACTGGTTTTTATACCCAACTATTTTTTTCTTCTATTTACCCCCTTTTTTTTATTATTATTTTTTTTTTCATTTGCCAACTTTGTGAACTTAATTAAAGACGATTTAGGGTGGAAAAAAAAATGCGAGACTCATCATATGCTTTGTAGTTTTATTTTACAAGGGAAAAATAAAGGAATTTCTTTCTGCTAGAAATAACTTCAGCGTTAATTCCCTTAAGCTCCATCAATAATTTTTTTTCCGCCTTCTTTTTCGCTGTGCCTTCATTACCTAAACAAAAGGTAGTGAGGGCCCCTATCTTCAAACATATTCATTAAGCAAATCGCGAATAAAATCCATCCGTAGTTATTTAATGGACCGGTGTTCTTAAAACTGGAATGTGTAAAGCTTTAGGCTACGGTATTCAAAGGAATGAAGTAAAAAACTAAAACCATTATCTTCTTAATTTATATTTTTGGTTTGGCAGTTTCGAGTAAGAGAGCTAGGAGGACTCAATTCAGCATTGTTAGGTAATAGTAGTTGAGGGTAGAGTGAACTTGAATAACCAAAGGCAATTTAACGAATACACTGTAAATTAAAACTTTTTTGGAATTTTTCTTTCAATTTTTTTTAATGCTAACTCTTCACGGCTATAAAACGTTAAGTTCTAGAAACCATAAAAAGTATTTGAAATATATTTGAATTAAAAATTAATTTTTATGAAGAGGGCCATAAAAAAAGTCAGTCAAGCATTAAATTATTATCAGCATTAAAATATTTTTTGTTTAAAGTCATATAATTTTTACAGTTATTATTTAATATTATTTATTACAAAATTTATAATAATCATGACATAATATATGAAATGTTAAAAAAAATACTGAAAAAAATAGAGTGAAATTTATTTTTTATATTTACTTTTTTTTAAATGAAATATTAGCGTCTCGAATGACAATTCAATTTCATACGTTTAATTATACATCTTAAGATGAGAGATAAATTAAGTAACTGCCTTTCAAGCAGCGAGGTAATTAATTTAAGAGTTGTTTCTTCTTCAAATTTTGAGAAAGCTTTAATGTAAAACCATTTTAATTTTAATTTTAACTTCAAGTCTTTATGGCGCGAGTTCTTAATTTTTATCATTAGTCATTCTTGCTGAGTTTTTATAACGTAATGAAAAAGAAAAATATTTTAATAATTAAATTTCTTTTTGAATAGCTATATAATTTAATTTATTGAAAAAATGACTAACTCAACTGAAGATTTAGTTTAAAGAAATATAATATTTAATTAATTTGTCACGATATCTTCAACAGGTTGCAGGATTTTTTTTTATTTTTCGATAATCTGAGAATTAATATGCAAAAATAATATTAATTATATAAAAATAATATTTTTTTTAGATATTAACGATTTTTTAGTGAATTTTTATCTTATTAGAGAGTTTTTGCATACCGTACGTTAGTTACCGTAGTGCGTCAGTTAGCTTTTTCTCCCTAGCGCGCATGCTCATAGGAAATTATGTTTCCTATGAGCATGCGCGATAGGGAGAAAAAGTTAACGGACGTCCTACGGTAACTAACGTACGGTATGCAAAAACTCTATTTTCTGCATCTACCTTTGCTATACTTTCAATTACTGAACTAATTGCAGTGAAATTTTATCTTAAACCCGTTGAAATTTAAGTCCTAAATTCAAAGCGAAGGAATATTCTGACTCATTTCTGAATTATACATGCTAATTCAAATTATAAATTGCTATTAAATAAAGTTTTGCGAAACATTTTGGAGTTGAGTCTTCTAACTGTTGAGTTCTTCCTTGAGTAGCCAAAATGTCAAAACGGTATTGATTTGATAAATATATGTAGAAATCAGCATAGTTCATATGCTGAAAAATTAATTCTGAAATATAATTTCAAAATTTTTTTCAAAAAATTAAAAAAAATAAAAATTAAAAAATTTTTTTCGTCTTTTCCAATCTCATCTTTCTATTTCGTTCAACTTTAAAAGAAGCTTTCATAAAACAGTAATAAAAAATTAACCATCATATCTAAAACAATAACTCACAAAACACATCAGAATTCTTTATCCATTTTATATGTTGCATCCATGATTTCGTACGCCTTTTTGAATGTGGCTACAAAAATATACACAACTTTATAAAGTAAATAGGCATATAAGTCGAAATTTTTTTTTTCAATGCAGCTGGCAAACAGACATGGACGTCTTAGATGGCCAGACGTTACTCACTTTGCATTACCCAGGGGGCGCGTGTAACTTGAAGATAAGCCACGGACGCGAAGTAACAATGCCCCCTGCAGCGCTCTATGATCCTATTAGGACCGGAACCTACGGCTGAAAGTGGATTCTGAACCACTACACACATCCATGGCACCGCCGGGACTCGAACCCGAAACCTGTGGTACCGAGCGCCAGAGCGCTAGCCACTCATCCATTCAGGCCCTAGAAGTCGAAATATTGGAAAATTTATTTTTTTTCTTTTGTTTTTTTCCAATCTCATCTCTCTATTTCATTCAAGTCTTCAACATAAAACAATAGGCAAACCGTATTCACATCATAAAACAATAGTCAAAAATTAGCCATCCTATCTGAAACAATAACTGACAAAACATACTTAAACACATGATTCTTTTTCCATTTTATATGTTACATGTTTGATTTCTATACATTTTTAAATGTGGCTACAAAAAATATTAACAATTTTACAAAATAATAATGCGAATTTTCAAAAATAAACAATCCGATTTAATACTGAAATAGTAACAACCATCAAAATTACTTTCTATTTTATTTATTTTTAACCACATTTCATTTTAATACATTAAAGAAATGATTATAATATTTATAAGATAGAAATTAGTTATCTCTGATATTCGAAATAATCACCAACCAAAACACACCGAAATGCATCTGCCGTCTTCATCAATTTCCATCAGACAGAATGCAAAATATTTACGTATTCACTCAGAGGCCGCGAGTTTCGAAAACGCCATCAAGACCCAAACAGCAATACCACAGTTCACAACCAGCATATGAATGATTGACGAAGCAGGGTTTCGCATCCACCAAATTGAGTTGTGTGATTAATTTGCTGATGATCGGTGCGTGAGAAAATAATTTATGGTGCGTGACCGAACTGGAGCTGCTCACCTTCAAAGTAATTAGCGTAATTACTCCCCCTTCGCTCCTCCTTCAAGAAGGGAAAGTCGCGGATATGCCTGTTAGCAACTGCAAGTGACGTATAATCTGCTAATTAAAGGAGTAAACGACAAGGAGAGCAGAAAATAAATTTGGTGAAGGAGGAACTCTTTTTTTTTGTCATGAACATGCATGGTTGAGTTATTAAAAATGTCAAGAGGAGTAAGGGATGTGTTTTGTTTGACTGTAAGAACGATGTTGATGGATTCTTCTTGGCTTACCTTATATTTTGGATGGCCAAACTTCGTGATAGGTAATGTCGTCAATAAGATATGTAATTTTTTTTCACTTATGCCAAGTAGAATTACTAAAATATTTTATTTGGCTATAGCATTGTTGCAAAGTTTTCTAAATCGTGCAGCTTTATGATATGTATTGTTTTCATGATCATTATAATGTGTGTCACATTAAGATAAATTACCTATATTTTGTCTGGTGCTATAAACTATAATTATCGTTGATGGGCTGCAATATTGGCACATCTCGAAAAAGTAAAAGTAAAAGTGTACTAAAATTTTCGCTGGATTTAAAAGTCAGCATTACGTATGGGATTAATGGAATAAAGAATAAGTTAATATATGGATTAAGGAATATGCATATCGAGATGGAACATAGATGGTGTTTGATTTCAAAAATTTTTTTAACTAAAGAGTGAACACAATCTCTTTTATTTTACAAATGACCAATAATTAGAAATTTCTGTGTTTTGATTTTAATTTGGAAATCTGCCACATTAAATGTATGGTAATATAAGTATAAGTAATTGGCACTAACAGCATTGGCACCATAACACTAAATTTATATTTTCGTGTTATGCCATATTGCAGCTCGTGAACAATACATTTCATTTAGATAAAACAACAATTTTAATACATTCTTACAATTATTTTTAATTTTGAAATCATGCAACTTCACGATAGGCGTTGTACCCATGTTGTACTATTCTTAATGCTGTATTGATGCATGAATCTTTATAATGCATTAATAAATTAATCTTTATGTGTTGATGCTTGATTCTTTCTGATGCATTAATGAATTAATCTTTATGATGCATTAATAAATTAATCTTTATGTGTTGATGCATGATTCTGTTTGATGTATTGATGTAATCTTTATTATGTATGCCTTATCAAAATGACTTATATATATTTAGTATGGTGCGAGACTAAGGTTATTCACCACAAAGTAATTAACACAATTATTTGTTCCTTTAGGGTAATGTAAAAAAAAACTATGCCTTCCAGCATTATATATCAAGTTATATTAATAATGGGGTGATTGTTCTATATTTTATAAACTTACTGGAGAAAACTAAGCAGGCAATATTCTCCACAAGAGGCGCTCTGTCGCAACTGCCGGGAGCAACCCTACATGTATATTATTCAGTCATAAAGTAATATCAATTGGTGTTATGTTTATTTAACAAATAAAATTTTAAAAGATAAATATTTTACTTAATAATAAAATTATGATACACGTAGCGTTTAAAATTAGTTTAATGAATAGTTATATAAATATTTAAAACACATCTGATTAATTTCACGGATGGACTGTAATTTACTACAGATCCATCTGCACTTATCTCGCTACATAAAGAGTTTTAAAAAGTTGATTTATATGCTAAGCGCTCTGCCACTCAATTTTTACCAGTTTCTCATTTTCTTGGCCCGAGACAAATCACGTAATCTATAAATTTTCTTTGTCAAAGACTGCAATTATCCCATAAAACATAACTTTTTTTTTCAGAACCAAATTTTAACGTCAATTTGTCACGAATTACCATACCTAAATTACGCCATGCAATTTTCATCCAATTTTTCCAAGAGGACGTATTACGGCAAACAAGTCATCCTTAACGGAAACAAGGATTGTTCTAAATTCGCACACTTAAAATCAAAAGGAGGTGCATGATGTGTATTGAAGGTAGCTGCCAACTGTAGATGGGTCGAAAAGCTTAAGTCGGTAACAATGACACATACCGTGGGGTCCTCCCTGGTGCATTCTAAAGGTTGTGTCCAATCCCAGCGAGGAGGTGATGAATAGCGATTCCGGTCTTAAAATTAATGGATGGCTGTCAAGTTAATCTATTACCACCTCCGTAGTTCTGAACAAGAGAGCCCTGTAGCAAGTTGGGACATCTTTGGAACAATGTAAAGGCTGAAAGTGGATGGATTTTAAGTGCCAGAACCGTTTCATTACTGTGGTATAATATAATTTCTATTAGACAATAATCTTGTTGCCCCATACTTCATTCTTTTGAAAGGTTAGAATATGGACAATTAATTGGCAATTACTATTTCACTGTTATGGTAGATTAATTTTTAGAGTCAGTAATACTTAATTGAGCAATTTTATTTTTTATGAGAACAAGATTTATGAAATGTACACAATAGCAATTTTACATATTGCATTGGGATTTCATATTGCATTAAAATTATTTCTTAAATGTTGAAACTAGCAATTCCAGCATTAACATTCTTATAAGAGATTAAATTTTTAGTGTGATTTATCGATATCATTTTTATGAAAGATTAGTACTTAAATGTGATTAAAATTAAAATTGTTAAAATTTAGTACTCACTAGTAGTTTTATCAATTTAAATTTTGTGAGATTAGTTCTTAAATGTAAACACTAGTTTTTAATTTGGAGAATTCTAATTCTTATGCGAGATAAATTTTGAAATGTAAAATTTTTCGATTTGATTAGGGAAAAAATTTCCAAGATGTAGTATAAATGGAGCGTTAAGTTTAAACGATTTTCTTAAAATATAAACATTTAAAATATTTAAGACTAGATTATTTTTAGAAGAATTATGTTGATTGTATATATTTCTATTTATTGTATGTGTTTTGTATTTGATCAATCAAATCAGCAACAGTCGATGATGACGTCATAGGTCTAGGGAAACATGAATTTTCTTTTAGTGATATTAAAGAAAGACTTGGTAGAGATGTTTCCATTGTGTATATAGATGTTTCCATTGTGTATATAAATGTTTCCATTGTGTATATAAATGTTTCCATTGTGTGTGTAGGTCGTAATGTGCAGGGGAAGATATTGTCTCTAGAAGACTGAGGGCAGGCAGCACACGGGCCACTACTGCACAGGGCCATTGCGGATTGCCATATTCGTTGCATCGCCGTAGCGCACCATTCTGCATTTAGAGAAAAATTTCTAGCTTCTGTCGGCACGAATGATACTAAATCAATTGCTTGAGAAGAGCACCAAGTCAAATGCCTTATAGCCTTATCAGGCCACTAACTCCAAATCACCATTATCTGTGACTTCAGTGGTGACAAAGACACGCTAGAACTAAAACCTAACAAAATCCGATTAACTCCTAACAGACAGTCCAACGTCCAGAACCATTGTCTTTGAATCTCTTTTTTTATGAAATAAGTGACTGTAAATTTACAAATTATAATGTGATTTCTTCATGGTAGTCCATCACTGCCCCCCTAGTCTGGCCGAAAAAGATATTGAATTAAAATTTTGTCAAAATAGAGCCATCCTAACAGAAAAATTCAGAACTAAACAAATAGTAAAAACAGCATAAGCAGTTTTATAATTTTGAATAATGTTCTTAAAAATCATATCTAACTTTTATGTTTAAATCATAAAGAAATGAAATGCAGCCCAAAAGATATTTTGAAATAAGAATTCACCAAAAGAATTTCTTTGTTGCCACAGTTCGAATTTTTCAGAAATTTCATTTACAAATCTGAATTTTTTTTAATTAGGTAGCATAACACCTTCTCTGAAAAAAAAAGCAAAATAAATATTGAGGATTAATTTCATATTCTGCTACCTTTATAAGAATACAAATTCAGAGCTAAGAAACAGTATACAACCATTTTTATGATTTTAAATTAAGTTACAATAAATAAATAATAGTTCGAATCACAACAAAGAAACAAAGTCAAATTTCGAATCGGTATTAAAAAAGAAAATGCATAAAATTTTTTTCTACCACGTCCGAATTTCTCAATCTCAAAAAATTTTCTCTAGACAAACCTACGTCATAATACCTTCTTTGGTATTCTAGTGGGAGCAAAGAAAACAAAATAAATATTTTTTCTGTCTGCTCGTTGCTAAAAATAATGTCGGCTTATTCACCCCAAAGTCAAGAAAATGGGGGCAGAACAGCTCTCTGATAATGACTGTTGGCTGAAGTGTCCATCCAAGTAGAATAAAGATAGCCTTCGACCTATGAGGCCATCCAATCGAAGAGAGGTGGGGATTTTTTTCCCTAAGAAGAAGGGAACATTCAGGGCCGGCGAGGGAATTGGGCTCGCGTTAGAAATGGTTGTAGGTGGTAGAGTGTGACTGGCTGAAACCATGAGTTAAGGTTTGCCTTAATATCGAAAAGAAATCGATTTAAGGTTTGATGGTGAGGTTAAAGGGGGGGGATTTTTATTTTGGTCTTGGCCCTTGAAATATCCTAGGAATAAGAATTCGGGTATAGTTTTTTTATGAAAGAAATGGAAATTCGATTCCAGTGCTGTGTGTCTTGCAACGATTTATTTTATATAATTTTTTTTATCATTTGATTTAAGACAGTTTTCATAAACTTTAATCATTTTTGAAGTAGTTAATTAAAATTTTGATATTTAGATTGTTATCATTTCTTGTGCCCCTCTAAGGAACTCTTGAGGTATTTAGGGTATTTTGTTATAGAAAGACCACAATGTTTAGAATATGACATTCATTGCTGTTGGAAATTGCGACAAGCCTCCAAGCTCTACATTTGGGTGGACCGCTCTTTTCACATACTTATTAAAAATTTCAAACTATCACGTTGGAGTGACTTTATATCGTGAATGGAAACGGGAATGCCCTATGATAACGTGCGTAGCTAGCTTTTCATGAAGACAAAGGTTAGAATCGGCTAGTGGAGTCCGTTGTGGTCACTATTTTCAGAAAAAGAAGGGATTCTATGGCGATGTGGACAACTTGAGTAAAAAGCATTGCATCTATAGTCAAGCAGCCTAGTAGATTTGGTTTGCCTCTCTACGGCCATTGCTTTGCACATTTTTGGCTAATTAGGCAGGTACCTACAGTTTAACGGAATTCCGAATCACTAACAAACATCCATGCCCCAGCAAGGATTCGAACATGAAGTCTGTGATACTGAAGGCCAGGGAGTCAGCCAATTAGCCATCAGGAGTAGTAATATATTTCCGGGAATTTAAATTATGTTACGAAAAATAATAATTCAAATCACAACAAAGAAATTAAATCAAATTTTGAATCAATATCCCAAATGATATTAAAAAAGAAAATGCATCAGGCTATTTTTTTATTCTGCCACGTCCCAATTCCTCAATCCCAAAAATTTTCCCTAGATAAACCTACGTCATAACACCTTCTTTGGTATTCTAGCTTGGAGCAAAGAAAACAAAATAAATATTGTTTCTGTCTGCCCTTTGCTAAAAATGATGTCGGCTTATTCACCCCAAAGTCAAGAAAATGGGGCACAACAGCTCTCCGATAATGACTGTTGGCTGAAGTGTCCATCCAAGTAGAATAAAGATAGCCTTCGACCTATAAGGCCATCCAATCGAAAAGAGGTGGGGATTTTTTTTCCCTAGGAAGAAGGGAACATTCAGGGCCGGCGAGGGAATTGGGCTCGCGTTAGAGATGGTTGTAGGTGGTAGGTGTGACTGGCTGAAACCATGAGTTAAGGTTTGCCTTAATATCGAAAAGAAATCGATTTAAGGTTTGATGGCGGGGTTAAGGGGAGGGGAATTCTTATTTTGGTCTTAGGCCCTTGAAATATCCTAGGAATAAGAATTGGGGTGTAGTTTTTATAAAAAGAAATTGAAATTCGATTGCAGGGCGGTGTGTCTTGCAACGATTTATTTTATATAATTTTTTTTTCATTTAGACGCGACATTTTCTTAAATTTTAATTTTTTTTTGAAGTAGTTATTTAAACTTTTTATAACTATATTGTTATCATTTCTCTGAGGTATTTTGCTATAGAAAGACCACAATGTTGAGAATACGGCATTTATTACTTTTGCAAATTGGCACAAGCTTCCAAGCTGTACATGTGGGTAGGCGAATGATTTATAGTTCGAATACACACTGGAATTCACTGTGGTAAGTAGCTAGCTTTGTAGGAGGACCCAGATTAGAATCAGCTGGTGGAGTCTGTTGTGGTCACTATTTTCAGAAAACGAAGAGACTCTATGGCGAATGGACAACGTCTTGTATCTACAGTTAGCCTGCCTAGTAGGGTAAAGGCTTCAGGTTCGAATCCTGGCAGTGGCATGGATGTTTGTGAGTGGCTCGGAATCCACGTTAAACTGCAGGTCCCGGTCTAATTATCCTAAAATGTGCACAAAATGACCGTACAGCGACAAACTAAATGAAAACCCAGCCTAGCAGGAGATTTCCGGGTTTGCTCCTAAATGACAGTTTTAGGGGCAGTTACCCCTACAAGTTTGTGACATACATAAGTGGAACATAGGGTTCATTCTTATTCAAAAAATTAAAAAAAAAAAAAATGGGAGAATGTGTCGTAGTGCATGTTTGGGTTCAAACCTGCAGCTTATAGTCAGATGCTCTTTCCACCAACATGCTACAAGAATTATTTAAATGTTTAAAAATCTGATTATTAATAAACAAATATTGATTATTTAATAATCAAACTAACTCAAAAGTTAATTTAAAACAGTTAAATTGACGTAAAATTTTAGTATCTGACGGAAATTTATCTTAAAATTGATTATTTTTTCCTTCAATGTTTTTTTGTTACAACAGAAGTTTTTTTTGTTACAACAAAAGTTTTTTTTGTTACAATGTATAGTTTAACTATGTTGCGAAATATAAAGTTATAAACGAAATTAATAATAAAATTGAAATAAATATATAATATTCAAACGAAGAAGACAAACTAATTTATAATACGTTTTATAGTTGCGTAAAACTAGTTGAAAACTTTAATAAAGAGCGTAACACAATTTTCATAATAGGAACGCTGCTTTTATTGTTGTTGCCATAGTTACGCAGAAAAAACAAAACAAAAGCGATTGCAAAACTAACTGAAAATCATTAAATTAAAATTTTTTAAAAATTTATACAATGAAAAAATGCATAGAAAATAGACATTTTAAAACAAGATAGATCTAATATTCATTAAAAAATAATATGCTTAATTTCAGACTTCATTATTATTACATATACAAGTGAATGAATTTGTATAAAAGTAAATACAATTTCGTGAAACTATCATATTTCGGTGAAAATAATATTCCCATGAACATAAACTCAAGCGTAGAGGAAAAGATATATTTCATCAAATGTTAAGTTAAATACAAATTTGGAAAAAAAAAAAAAAGTTAGATTTTTAGTTATATAAAGCTAGGTAAAGTTACATAAGTATCTAGATTTATTTGGATAAAAAGAATAAAAATTGCTATATATAGAATTGATTAAATCATGCTATATATCTCCTGTTTTATGTGGAGATGAACGTTTTTATTTTGGTATTTGAAAATTTAAAATTTAAAATACTAAAAGCTTTGCTGTCAACAATGAAATAAATATTATATCAGCGAAATATTTTGAAAACCTGTTTGTTTCACATTTTTATCTATGAAAGGAATTTCACCGAAAAATATAAACATATATAACTTTTACCTTGTACATAAAACAAAAATATGGAAGCAGTATCCGACGAAAGCTTTCAGTGTACATTACTTTGCTTTTAAGAATTTCTATTAGATATGCATTTTGATTTTAGATTTATGTTCGCTGAGAATTTCAGCAATAAATTTGTATTTTTAGTTTTCAAAGTCGCTGCTTTATTTAGATATTTTTCGAAATATATTTCAAATACATATCGCATAATTTCTTTTTTGAAGAAGACATGGATGTGTAGTTATTTTTATCTTATGAATTAAATGAGATTATTTTACTTGAAATGTAGAAAAAAATTGGAATGAAAAAAATAATAAAAGATTTATATAAAATTAATTTAAAGTTTTATTTTGGCGCAATAAAGAAAAAAATAGCCAGGCTGGTGGCATAGGGGTAACGTGCTTAGATGGAGTACATGAGAGTTAAGATTCGAATCTACATTGACTTGATGGCCAGTTGGCTAGCTGGCCTTAGTACCCCAGGCTACAGGTTTGAAACCTGACTGTGGTATGGATGCTTGTTAGTGGTTCTGAATCCACGTTAAACTGTAGGTCACTGATTAGTCTAAAATGTGCAAAATCTAATTAGGTGTAGCCAAAAATGTTAAAAAAAAATTACAAATGGTCATAGAGCGATTAATTAGCCTAAAATGTGAAAAAAATGGCCATCGAGCGACAAATTAAATTGAATCTACTGGCTTTCAGAAACGAAGATTCGATGGTATTGTTACATCCTGTGCAAGATGCCTGCCAATGATACTCAGACAGCTTGGTGAGAATTTTCCAGGTTTTCTCCCGCTTGACACGCAGATTAATAGCAGTTACATTTAAACAAACATTTTCAAAAAATGTTCAAAACATTTGTTCAACACATCAGTACAAAACATTTAAATTAAAATTGTGCATAATTATAACTAACCTATAATAAAAAGAAAAGAACTATACAAAAATATCTGAGCAAAATTTCATTTTTAAGAAATCCCTTATATACTGCCTCTCATTGGATAGTGGTTGTCAAAGTCTCTTTTTAAATCTCAAATTTTATGAGACAATGATAAATATTCTAGAAAATATTAAATTTATCGTTTATATGCAGAATCATCTCCATCATTTCAAAATTTAACGTCTCCAAATCTATATAAAATATATATCAAATTATCAAAAACAGACCAAACTTATTGTACACCAAATTTGACATTAACATGCCTCAACATTTTATATGTTTACAGCTAGAAAATTACTATTTCTGTTAATAAAAAAATTAGTTGCTATTAACTAAAAGAAAATTACTATTTCTGTTGTCAATAAGAAAATTACTATTGATATAAAAAAATTGCTATTGGCTATAAGAGAAAATTACTGTTATTACTAAGAAAATTACTATTTTTACTAGCTATTAGTAATTAAGGAAATAACTATTGCTACTGACTAGTAGTAATTGAAAAAATTGCTATTGCTACTAAATATTACTAATTTACTGTTGCTACAGATTAGCAGTAATTAAGAAAAACTATTATTGCTTTGTTCCACGCTAAAATTAACTTATTTTTCAGAATAAGAAATCAACGATGCATGGTCTTGATCAAATTTCTAAATTGCCATATTTTCTACACCACAAATCACTAGCGATTGTGGCTTTAAAAGAATTCATGTCTGATTTCACGATGTTTATCTCAGCAAAAGAATTCCACTTAAAAATTAACGATATTTTCATCATTAGCGATTGCAACGAGTATAACTAGCATTGTGATCAACAAAATGTTTCGGCATTATTTTGAATTTCTTAATCATTCCCAACAATAAAAGTTACCTGCATTGAAGATAAGATCTTAACAAAAATCAAATTGTGTTTTAAAATCCAATTAAATCAAAACTGCAAGAAAATTACTATACTGCTATTGACTTTAAATTAAAACACCAAGACAAGCAGAATTTATTCGTCAAGTTAAATTTCCAATCAACCCAAAATGAGATTCCATTAGTCCTTCAAAAACTGGACATTAAGGGTTGGCTTGACGCTAACTACCCCATTATTTAACACTGACCACTACCACGCCAGTCAGAGGGGAGAGAGACATAGGGGTGAGTGGGGGAGAGGAGATAGTGATGTGTGTTCTGCGAGTCACACAATGAAATCGAATCCCAGCCAAACGATAATGAGAGGGCCGAGAGGAAAGGCCAAGAGACATAAGAAAGGGATTTAGGGGTTACATGAACCAACCAGATAAATGGCCTCCCGCACAGATATAAATATATCGCTGGGGGATTGGAATTTCTTAGCGTGGGCCATTTTGCGATGGCCCCAGACAATGAGATGGCGGCTCATCTGACAATGTTTGGAAATCATTTATTTAGAGATCTTTTCGCAGACGTATAGAGCTTTGCAGATTCGTTTTTTGAGGCCTCTTTTTCAAATTATGTTAGGGTTTAAGCCAATTCATCTATAATAAATGTTTAATAATGTAAAATTTAATTAATATTTAATTGCATTGGATTATTTTTTTTCTAGAAATTTATATTTTTACTTAATTATAATTTTCTATTAATTCGTAACCCCACCAGTTTCTAAATTCTATTGCTCTACATGTACCACTTACATGCTTTTATATTCGACACTAGTAGACACTAGAGAACTTTTCCATCAAGTGTAGTTCTAAATGGAAAGTTAATAACAAAATATTTTGAATAATATGGAAAAGACTGAAAAAAAATTTTTTTTGCTGTCATATTCAGGAGATTTTACCAATGACTAATACTTGTCTTTCCAATAATTTTTAACAACAATTTTTCTAAACAAGTAGCAAGCATAATATTTAAAAGTTTCCATAAAAACGTCATTCTTACAATCATTATATTACATTCATGTAAAGACAACATACATGTAACGGCATTACAGACATGTAAAGACATTCTATGAATGTAAAGACAATGTATTCTATACATCTCCATGTATGTAAAGACACCGTATTCCGTAAATGTCCATACATGTAAAGGCATTTTATTCCGTACATGTCCATACATGTAAAGGCATTGTATTCTGTACATGTCCATACATGTAAAGGCATTGTATTCCGTACATGTCCATACATGTAAAGGCATTGTATTCCGTACATGTCCATACATGTAAAGGCATTGTATTCCGTACATGTCCATACATGTAAAGGCATTGTATTCCGTACATGTCCATACATGTAAAGGCATTGTATTCCGTACATGTCCATACATGTAAAGGCATTGTATTCCGTACATGTCCATGTATTTAAAGACATTTCATTTCATACATGTCCTTATAAGTTTATTTTTGGTAATCATCTGACGAAAATCATGAAATGACTAATTGGTATAGAAGTCTATTTTTTTAACTGTATAAAAGATCCACCTTAAGAACTACTTATAAGTCACTTTATTAAATGATTACATTCTTGCGAATATGAAGAAATAAACAATCATTTTTTATTTCTTTTAGAAAAAAATTCATGTTCTTATAGAAGTCATTTAAAACATCTGTTAGTTCTTTTCCTTTTAATTTGGAGCATAAAATTTCAATAGTTAGGTAATCAAAATACTAAATTTCAATAGTAGGTTATTTTCGCTCAGCATTTACTCAGCATGCCTAGGCGTTGTAAGGCCTGTATTGCATCGTCCGGGAGACATACTCCATATTAACCATCATACTAACCATGTTATACTGTTTTTTGTAAATAGGTTCTTTTTTGAAATTTGCTCCTGGGAGTAAAAATCGCAATTTTTATTAATTATGTCAAACATATAGCATCTTTTTTGCTCTTCACCTTTTGTTTAATAAATAGACTTTACAAATAAGTCAAATTTGTTTTGCTTCTGTCTCTTTCTTTGGCTGAATTTCATTATCCTTAATTTATGGACATGAGTGTAATTAAGTATTTAATAATTAAGTATTTAAATAATTTACAATGATTCAGTTAATTGTGTAAGCTTTATTTGTAAAAGAAAATGACAGATAATCTTCTGTTATTTAATTTTATTTAAATAAATAACAAAAGTCAATTATCAGTAAATTTAGCTAAAAACTTAAGAGCAGAATCGATAACAATTGTTTATAAATTGATATAATTTGTATTAAGCCATATATTATAAAAATATTAATTTAATTAAAAATAAATTTGCTATTTTGCTGTAATTTTTGAATATACAACAATTAATTGACATCATAAAAAATTGTAATCAAGCAATATGAAATTGTTAATTCAGCAATGTGGTTTCTAAATATTTTCTTTATAACCATTTTTTTAAAAACATTCTAATCTCAAAGAATACTTTTCAAGCCAAGTCAAATCAAGTTAAAAGATCCCGGGAAAGAAAACTGCTCTTAGACAGATTTGCAAGAGCGAGAAATAAATTGATGTTTTTGACTGATACTTCTACTTGAAGATGGATTAGTGATGCTTTTAAAGATATCAATGAAAAATTTAAAAGCATATTGCACAAAATAATACAGTTTTGAAAGAAAAGTCACTTATATACTGCCTCTCATTGGATAGTGGTTGTCGAAGTCTCTTTTTAAATCTCAGATTTTATGATACAATGATAAATATTCTAGAAATATTAAATTTATCGCTTATATGCAGAGTCATCTCCATCATTTCACTAATTTAACGATGTTTGTCTCAGCAAAATAACTCCACTTAAAAATTAACGATGTTTTCATCATTAGCGATTGCAACAAGTATAACTAACATTGTGATCAACAATATGTTTTGGCATTACATTGAATTTCTTAATAATTCCCAACTATAAAAGTTACCTGCATTAGAAGATAACAAAAATCAAATTGTAGTTTAAAATCCAATTACCCAAAACTACAAGAAAATTACTATACTGCTATTGACTTTAAATTAAAACATCAAGACAATCCACAATTTAGTAGTCAAGTTAAATTTCCAATCAACCCAAAATGAGTTTCCATTAGTTCTTCAAAAACTGGACATTAAGGATTGGCTCGGACGCTAACTACCCCATTATTTAACACTGACCACTACCACGCCAGTCAGAGGGGGGAGAGACAGGGGTGAGGAGGGGGAAGGGAGGTAGAGAAAGTGATCTGTGTTCTGCGAGTCACACAATGAAATCGAATCCCAGCCAAACGATAATGAGAGGGCTGAGAGGAAAGGCCAAGAGACATAAGAAAGGGATTTAGAGGTTACGTGAACCAACCAGATAAATGGCCTCCAGCAGAGATATAAATATATCGCTGGGGGATTGGAATTTCTTAGCGTGGGCCATTTTGTGATGGCCCCAGACAATGAGATGGCGGCTCATCTGACAATGTTTGGAAATCATTTATTTAGAAATCTCTTCGTGAAGGTATAGAGCTTTTGCAGATTGGTTTTGTGAGGCTTTTTTTCTAAAATGTATAATCTAGGGGTTTGAACTAACTCGTAAATAATAAATGTTTAATAATGTAGATTTTATTAATATTTAATTGGTTAATTTTTTTTTCTAGAAATTTATATTTTTACTTATAGTTTTCTATTAAATCGTAACCACACGCGTAGGCGTATTTTAACCTCCTATTTTTCTTAAAAGAAAGAAAATAATTATTTATTAACGAGTTTAGTGCAGATTGCTAGAGATTGGGGATAATTTTGTCAATCAAGAAGCAAGCATAATATTTAAAAGTTTCCATAAACGTCATTCTCAATATAATTACATATTACATTCATGTAACGACATTGTATTCCATACATGTTCATATATATATATATGAAGACATTGTATTCCATACATGTTCATATATATATGAAGACATTGTATTCCATACATGTTCATATATATATGAAGACATTGTATTCCATACATGTTCATATATATATGAAGACATTGTATTCCATACATGTTCATATATATATGAAGACATTGTATTCCATACACGCTCATATGTGTAAGGACATAGTATTCCATACACGCTCATATGTGTAAGGACATAGTATTCCATACACGCTCATATGTGTAAGGACATAGTATTCCATATATATCCATATATGCAAAGACATTGTATTCCATATATATCCATATATGCAAAGACATTGTATTCCATATATATCCCTATATGCAAAGACATTGTATTCCATATATATCCCTATATGCAAAGACATTGTATTCCATATATATCCCTATATGCAAAGACATTGTATTCCATACACGCTCATATGTGTAAGGACATAGTATTCCATATATATCCATATATGCAAAGACATTGTATTCCATACACGCTCATATGTGTAAGGACATAGTATTGCATATATATCCATATATGCAAAGACATTGTATTCCATACACGCTCATATGTGTAAGGACATAGTATTGCATATATATCCATATATGCAAAGACATTGTATTCCATACACGCTCATATGTGTAAGGACATAGTATTCCATACATGTCCATATATGCAAAGACATTGTATTATGTACATGCCCATATATGCAAAGACATTGTATTATGTACATGCCCATATTAATTTATTTTTGGTAATCATCTGCCAAAAGTATGAAATGATTAATTGGTATTGAAGTCAATTTTTTAGCTGTATAAAAGATTTACCACAAGAACTACTTATAAGTCACTTTAGTAAGTTATTACAACCTTGCGAATATTAATAAGCAAATAATTATTTTTGGTTTCTTTCAGAAGTAAATTCATGTTCCTGTAGAAGTTGTTGAAATCCCCTTTAGCAGTTCTTTTCCTTTTAGTATGGTAGTTAAAATTTCCATAGTTAAGCAATCATAAATTTCTTGCTAAACTCATCTCTATTTGAGTAAATATTTAAAGGGCATGATTGCTTACACAACAGTGAAAGCTATCATCAATAACAAACACGAACTAGAATCTATAACATGAACAAAAATTTAAAAAAATCCGAGAAAAAACAATGCATTATATTTTATAGTTCTCTAAACCCTATCCAAACTTACATCAAGAACAACTGACAGTGCTAAAAAAGGACTTTTTGCCACAGACTTAAATAATTAATTTTAAATCACTTTTAGATTTAAAAAAAATAGGATTCATGGTAATAAATTAAAAATGTATTTATTTTAACTCTGTTATTTCTATACTCTTTTCAATGCTACGCTTTATCACAGACAGATAAACAGTTCTTCCTTTAGCCCTTGATATATTAGGAGTACAAATCAATGCGTCGGAAATAGCCCGTCTTAATTCTCAGCCTAATAAAACTTGGCTCATTAGTTTTGGGATGCTTTGTTTGCCCCCGCAGTTTGTCCGGCAATGAAGAGAATGCCAGGCAACAGAACGTTCAGCAAATACACGTATCTCTCATTGCGATGCCCCTGGGAGGATTCCGCCTTGCCCAGACAATCATTCCAGCTCATTTCCAAGCTTTGCTGTTTGTTCCGTCCAACGAATAACTATATGCATAAGAAGTGCCCAATGTTAACCATTACACGTAATTTTACGTGCGTACGTTTAATTTGTCTTAAAATTAAAATTAAAAAATGTCTGGCGTACAACGTACTAGGAAAAAACAATATTTAGTTTCTCTATTTATGTAGTCATTCAATCTTTCAGCTTTAAAAATCAGTTTGACTGAGATAAGAAATCAAAACAACTTTAAATTCACTAATTTAGTAAAATATACTTATGAATAGAAATTTGAAAATTGTGAAGCTATAATTAATTTTTATAATGTTTTAATATCTTTAATTAAAAGCTTCCAATGATGATGCGTACTATAAATTGTTTCAAACATTTTAATAATTTTAACACAATTCTGAAATTGTCTATGATTATGAAATATAATAACTAAATAAGTTAAAAGAGAAGATACAAATAACACTACAAAAAATCTTTTCATATAAAACAGAGGACAATTTTCCCCGGACCATTTTCAAAACACTGCTTATCGGAAATGGTCACATATACAAAAGCATCAGAAACAATAGGTTATTAACACCATTTCACTGAAAGAAGTAAAAAAAAAGACTACATATTTCAGTGTACGAAGGTAAATTTTAAAGCATTAAATAATTAAAACAGTGATTCGAATAAAAGCTATCCATTAAAAGATGTTAAATATTATTTAATTAATACAAATCCTTGGTCATGCAAAACAAACAATAAACGCCGTACATTACACACCACATACAAACATAAATATACGCCTACAAACGTACACTCATAAATATATACATGCAATCATAAGCAGAAATTTATACGCATACATATCCACACACATACGAACATACATACACATGCACACATAGAGATACTCCTACAAACTTACACACATAAATATACTCGTACAAATTTACACACATAAATATACTCGTACAAACTTACACTCATAAATATACACGTACAAACTTACACACATAAATATACTCGTACAAACTTACACACATAAATATACTCGTACAAACTTACACACATAAATATACTCGTACAAACTTACACACATAAATATACTCGTACAAACTTACACACATAAATATACTCGTACAAACTTACACACATAAATATACACGTACAAACTTACACACATAAAAATATACACGTACAAACTTACACACATAAATATACACGTACAAACTTACACACATAAATATACACGTACAAACTTACACACATAAATATACACGTACAAACTTACACACATAAATATACACGTACAAACTTACACACATAAATATACACGTACAAACTTACACACATAAATATACACGTACAAACTTACACACATAAATATACACGTACAAACTTACACACATAAATATACACGTACAAACTTACACACATAAATATACTCGTACAAACTTACACACGTAAATATACACGTACAAACTTACACACATAAATATACACGTACAAACTTACACAAATATACACGTGCAGTCATAACTCAAAACTTACATACGTATCCACATAGAAGGACACGTACAAACCCACATGCATGCATATCCACATACAATAATACTCACGAACATTATTATCCACAAAATCAAATATTAGAATTAGAAATTGTTTGAAGATATTTAATAAAAATAGGCTCCATCAACATCAATGCACATTTGCCACAGATTGCTAAACAACTTTATGCCAGTTTCAAGGGATTTATAGTCAATTAATTTAAACTGTTTTGACAGCTTCATGATTGACAAAGGGTTTATTCTTAATAAACGATTTCAAATGTTTAAAGAATCGGTAGTAAGTAGGGCACAAGTGTAATTAATATATTGGATGAGGCCGAAGCTTAATTTCAATTCATTTAGTTTTTGAAATGTGACTTGAGAAACAAGAGGCCTTGGTTTATCATGATGGAAAATAAGGCATTTTCGATTTATCGCTTAAAATGTCAATATATAAATAAATATTAGTCAGTTAAACTTCAGTCTTCTTCTTACAAGAACTGCGACATTATGTAATATCCAGCGTTTTGTTGAACTGATTGATTCTTTAACCTTCTCATGATGTAAAAAGCAATTTGAGCTAGACGAGGAACATTAGGTGCTATAGTAATATCTATATATATATAAATATATATATATATAAATATAAATATATATTATTAAAATATAGTAGAGTATCTAAGTAATCAGTACAACAGCATGCACCACTTAAGAAATCTATTAATCGAACGTAATATATGAAGGAATATTTTAAGAAGTTACTTTTTGTAAGAACATTGTAAGAAATATTATTTTAAATATTCTCAAAAATGTGTTTCAAAAATTAAAAGTTTATTATTCAGAAAATAATAATCATGAACTGAATAACAGACATATACAAAATAATGAAGCAAATTAAGTTAAGAATGACACATAAAGAAGGTAAAAAAATGATGTAGAATACTCTAAAGCACACCAGTGAACTGCATAACTATTCAACACTTTAAGTTTATTATCCGAGCATAATAACTCGGTGAGTATTTAAGGAATTTAATAATGGCAAGGAAAAAAAAATAGTCTAACTGGTTTTTATACCCAACTATTTTTTCTTCTATTTACCCTTCTTTTTTTTACCAACATTGAGAACTCCATTTAAGATGATTTGGGGTGAAAAAAAAAATGCGAGAATCATCATATGCTTTGTAGTTTTGTTTTACAAGAGAAAAATAAAGGGATTCCTTTCTGGTACGAATAACTTCAGCGTTAATTCCCTTAAGCTCCTTCAATAATTTTTTTTCGCAGTACCTTCATTACCTAAACAAAAGGTAATGAAGGCCTCTATCTTAAAAAATATTCATTAAGCAAATTGCGAATAAAATTCATCCCTAGTTATTTAATGGACTGGTGTTCTTAAAACTGGGATGTGTAAAGCTTTAGGTTATGGTATTCAAAGGAATAAAGTAAAAAACTGAACCATTATCTTCTTAATTTATATTTTTGGATTGGCTGTTTCGAGTAGGAGAGCTAGGTGGACTCAGTTTAGCTTTGTTAGTTAATAGTAGCTGAGGGCAGAGTGAACTTGAATAACCAAAGGCAATTTAACGAGATCACTATAAATTAAACTTTTTGGAATTTTCACTTCAATTTTTTTTAATGTTACCTCTTCCATAGCTATAAAATGTTAAATGCTAGATGCTATAAAAAGTGTTTTAAATATATATGAATTAAAAATTACATTTTTATGAAGATGGTCATAAAATAAGTCAGTCAAAGTCTGTATAAGCATTAAATTATTTTGTTGTTTAGAGTCCTATAACTTTTACTTTTATTATTTAATATTATTTATTATAAATGTTAATAATAATCATGACATAATATATCAAAGGATAAGAGAAAATATTTTTTAAAAATGACATGGAATAATTTTCATCATCCACGTTTTTTTCAATGAAATATTAGTGTCTCGAATAACAATTAAATTTCACACTTTTAACTATACATCTTAAATAACAGTAAAATGAATTAATCGCCTTTCAAGCTGTGATGTAATTAATTTAAGAGTTGTTTCTTTTTCAAATTTTGTGAAAGCTTTAACATAAACCCATTTTTATTTTTATTTTAACTTCAAGTCTTTATGGCGCGAGTTCTTAATTTTCATCATTAGTATTCTTGCTGAGTTTTTATTACGTAATGAAAAAGAAAAATATCTTAATTAAATTTTTATTTGAATAGTTATATAATTTAATTTATTGAAAAAGTGACTAACTCAACCGAGGATTTAGTTTAAAGAAATGTAATATTTAGTTTATTTGTTACATGCAGTATCTACAAGATGTTGCAGGATTTTTTTTTATTTTTCGATAATCTAAGAATTGAAATACAACTTGTTTTTGCATTTGTTGTATAAAATTCTGTTGAACTGGATTTTATTATTTATTAATAACTAATAACTAATAATTTATTATTATTAATAACATTTTGTAATATACGTAATTCATTAAACATTAAATTGAATTTTTGAAATCATTTTTTTTTTCAAAAATAGTGATGAAGCGTTTTAATGCCTTTTTGGATATAATAATAATAGTTTGAGAAGAATTTATAATATCTTTAATAATAATTTAATTACATAATAATAATATTTTAGATATTTTGATAGATTAGATAGATTTTTTTTTAGATATTAACGATTTTTTATCTTATTTTCTGCATCTATCTTTACTATAATTTCAATTACCGAACTAATTGCAGTGAAATTTTCTTTTAAAAACACATTGCAATTTAAGTCCTAAATTCGAAGCGAAGTAATATTCTGACACATTTCTCAATTATACACTGATGTCCATAAATTAAGGATAATGAAGTTCAGGCAAAGAAAGACACAGAAGCAAAACAAATTTGACTTATTTGTAAAGTCTATTTATTAAACAAAAGGTAAAGAGCAAAAAAATGCTATATGTTTGACATAATTAATAAAAATTGCGATTTTTACTCCCTGGCGCAAATTTCATAAAAGAACCTATTTACAAAAAACACTATAACATGGTTAGTATGATGGTTAAGATGGAGTATGTCTCCCGGACGATGCAATACAGGCCTTACAACACCTAGGCATTCTGAGTATCAAATTATCAATCTGATATTGGGGAATATTACACCACTCATCCAGCAATGCCCTCCGAAGTTCCGGTTGACAAGTGGGAGGGGGTTGACGGGCTGCAATTCTTCGGCCAAGCATATCCCACACATGCTCTATTGGATTCAAGTCCGGTGAGTATGCTGGCCAATCGATACGGGTGATAACCTCCAATTGAAGGCATTTGTCTACAATGTTTGCACGGTGAAAACGGGCGTTGTCATCCATAAACAGAAATTCAGCACCCATGGCGCCCCGAAACAAACGTACATGTTGTTCCAGAATGACATCCCGTTAGATGTTGCCTGTCATCGTTACACTCTGAACATGCAGGTCAGTTCTGGAACCAAGAATAATTCCTCCCCAAATGAGCCATCCTGCACCACCATAACGGTGTCGTTCAATGGTGTTCTCTTGGTGGTAACGGGTACCTAGCGCTCTCCATATGAAAGTCCGGCAAGAATCAGACAGCAAACTAAACATGGACTCGTCGGAAAGCATCACACAAGACCACAGTTGCGGTGTCCACAATGCATGCTCTCTACTCCAGGTTAATCGTAGGCGACAGTAAATTGCGGTAAGTGGAACACATCTGACAGGCCTACGAGCATATAGACCAATGTGCCCTAAGCGTTTGTACACGATCTGCTTGAAACTGTCGTACCGGTAGCTGAAGAGAGCTGACGAGACAGATCTGATGCTGTGCTCCGTCTGTTACTTTTGGCAGTAACTGTTAAATACCGGTCCTCATTCAGCGTTGTAACTCGGGGGCGACCTATGCTGTAACATCTACTCACATTACCATCATCTTGGAATCGTTGCCAAAGCCTGGTCATGACACTCCGGGCGATTCCAAGTTCCTCGGATACTTCCAGCTGGGTACGTCCACATTCCAGTCGTCCGATAATTCTACCACTTAAAAATCCTCCAAATGCTTCCTTTGTGCCATAATTATGCGGTTATTGCACTGAAAGGCTTTTAAAGCGCTTGTGAACAATTTTACTTCTTTACCACCATTCTTTATATACCCCTCTCTTACACTGTCATTGTGACGTACTATCCGCGCCATCTGGTGGTTTCCTGTAATTTGCATATTCTTCTTCAAGATGTATGTGATAATTCTACAGGTGAAATTTTTATTTTAGAGTTCAATTTCTGTCTGATTCTGAATTATCCTTAATTTATGGACATGAGTGTACATGCTAATTCAAATTATAAATTGCTATTAAATAAAGTTTTGTGAAACATTTTGGAGTTGAGTCTTCTAACTGTTGAGTTCTTCCTTGAGTAGCCAAAATGTCACAACGGTATTGAGTTGATAAATATATATAGAAATCAGCATATGTTCATATGCTGAAAAATGTAATTTCAAAGTTAAAAAAAAATTTTTTTTTTCGTCTTTTCCAATCTCATCGTTCTATTTCGTTCAACTCTTCAAAGAAGCCATCACGAAACAGTAATCAAAAATTTTACCATCATACCTGAAACAGAAGCCGACAAAACACACTAAAACACATCAGCAGTCTTTATCCATTTTATATGTTGCATGTATGATTTTGTATGCCTTTTTGAATGTAGCTACAAAAAATATTGACAACACTATGAAGTAAATAGGCACCGAATTCAAGATATTGTAATTTTTTTTTCCAATCCCATCTCTCTATTTCGTTCAATTCTTCAACGAAGACATCATAATTTTTTACGTAGTCAAAAATTAACCATCATATCTGAAACAATAAAACAAAACAAACAATAAAAAAGCACACTAAAATACTTCAGTATTCTTTATCCATTCTCTAAGTTGCATGTATGATTTCGTATGCCTTTTAAATGTAGCTACAAAAATATTCACAATTTTATAAAGTTAAAAGTTAATAGTTAATAAATAATCCGAATTAATACTGAAATCATAACAGTCATCAAATTTACTTTCTGTTTTATCTATTTTTAGCTTCATTTAATTTAAATTCTTTAAAGAAATGCTTATAAATTTTATAAGATAGAAGTCCCAAGTTAATTAACCCTAACCAAAAAGAATCCAAATTTTAACATTTTCAAATTTTTTAGTTTTAGCCTCATTTCATTTTAATACATTAAAGAAATCCTTACAAAATTTATAAGATAGAAATCCTAAGTTAGTTAACTCTCATATACGAAATAATCATTAACCAAAACACACCAAAATCCATCTGCTGACTTCATCAATTTCCATCAAAGACAGAATGCAAAATATTTACGTATGCACTCAGAGGCTGCGAGTTTTGAAAACGCCATCTAGACCCGAACAGCAATACCACAGTTCATAACCAGCATATGAATGATTGACGAAGCAGGGTTTCGCATCCCCAAATTGAGTTGTGTGATTAATTTGCTGCTGATCGGTGCGTGAGAAAATAATTCATGGTGCGTGACCGAACTGGAGCTACTCACCCTCAAAGTAATTAACGTAATTGCTCCCCCTTCGCTCCTCTTTCAAGAAGGGAAAGTTGCGGATATGCCTGTTAACAACTGCAAGTGACGTATAATCTGCCAATTAAAGGAGTAAACGACAAGGAGAGCAGAAAATAAATTTGGTGAGGAGGCTGCTGCTTTTTTTTTTTTTTTTTTTTTTGTCGAGAACGTGCATGGTTGAGATATTAAAAATGTCAAGAGGAGTTACGGGTGTGTTTTGTTTGGTTGTAGTAAGAACAATGTTGATGGATTCTTCTGGGCTTACCTTATATTTTGGATGGCCAAACTTCGTGATAGGTATTGTCGTCAATGTGATATGCGACTTTTTGGCACTTATGCCAAGTAGACTTATTAAAATGTTATTTGGTTATAATATTCTTGCAAAGTTTTCTAAATTATGCAACTTCATGATATGTATCGTTTTCTTGATCATTATGATGTATATCACATCAAGATAAATTACATATATTTGCTTGGTTCTACCAACTATAAATATAACATTCTTTATCCATTTTATATTTTGCATGTATGATTTCGTATGCCTCCTTTTAAATGCAGCTACAAAAATATGCACAACTTTAAATCGAGATATTATCAAATTTATTTTTTTTCTCTATCGCATCTCTCTATTTCGTTCAATTCTTCAAAGAAGCATCATAAAACAGTAGTCAAAAATTAACCATCATATCTGAAGCAATAAAACAAACAATAAACAAAACACATTAAAACACATCAGCATTATTTATCCATTTTACATGTTGCATGCATGATTTTGTATGCCTTTTTAAATGTGGCCACACAAATATTAACAATTTTACACAATAAACAGCTCAAAAATAAATAATCCGAATTAATCGTAACAGCCATCAAATTTACTTTCTGTTTTATCTATTTTTAACTACATTTAATTTTAATTCTTTAAAGAAATCCTTAGTAAATTTATAAGATATAAATCCTTAGTTAGTTATTCCTCATATGCGAAATAATCACTAACCAGAAAGCACCAAAATCCATCTGCCGTCTTCATCAATTTCCATCAATCAGAATGCAAAATATTTACGTATGCACTCAGAGGCTGAGAGTTCTGAAAGCGCCATCAAGACCCAAACAGCAATACCGCAGTTCATAACCAACATATCAATGATTGACGAAGCAGGGATTCGCATCCCCCGAATTGAGTTGTGTGATTAATTTGCTGCTGATCGGTGCGTGAGAAAATAATTCATGGTGCGTGACCGAACTGGACCTACTCACCCTCAAAGTAATTAACGTAATTACTCCCCCTTCGCTCCTCCTTCAAGAATTGAAAGTTGCGAATATGCCTGTTAGCAACTGCAAGTGACGTATAATCTGCCAATTAAGGGAGCAAACGACAAGGGAAGCAGAAAATAAATTTCGTGAAGGAGGGTGCTGCTTTTTTTTTTGTCAAGAACATGCATAGTTGAGATATTAAAAATGTCAAGGGGAGTTACGGATGTGTTTTGTTTGGTTATAGTAAGAACGATGTTGATGGATTCTTCTTGGCTTACCTTATATTTGGATGGCCAAACTACGTGATAGGTAATGTCGTCAATATGATATGCGACTTTTTAGCACTTATGCCAAGGAGAATTACTAAAATATTTTATTTGGCTGTAATATTCTTCAACTTTTCTAAATGATGCAACTTTATGCTATGTATTGTTTTCATGATCATTATGATGTATGGATCTTTATGATATATGTCACATCAAGATATAAGACATATATTTTGTTTGGTGCTACCAACTATAAATATAGATTCTTTATCCATTTTATATGTTGCATGTATGATTTAGTATGTTTTTGAATGTGGCTCCAAAACTATTCACAACTTTGTAACGTAAAGAATTCAAATTTTCAGAAATAAATAATCGGAAGTAATACTGAAATTGTAACAGCCATCAAATTTACTTTCTGTTTTAACTATTTTTAGCTACATTTCATTTTAATACATTAAAGACATGATTAGAATATGTATAAGATAGAAGTCTTTGGCATAATCACTAACCAAAACACACCAAAATCCACACTCTATCTTCATCAATTTCCATCAGACAGAATGCAAAATATTTACGTATGCACTCAGAGACTGCGAGTTTTGAAAACGCCATCAAGACCCAAACAGCAACACCACAGTTCGTAGCCAGCATGTGAATGATTGACGAAGCAGGGATGCGCATCCACCAAATCCCATCTCTCTATTTCGTTCAATTCTTCAATGAATACATCATAAAATAGTAGTTAAAAATTGACCATCATATCTGAAACAACGGACAAAACACACTAAAATACATCAGCATTATTTATATACTGCATGTAGGATTTCGTATGCCTTTTAAATGTGGCTGCAAAAATATTCACAATCTAATGAAGTAAATAGGCACCGAAGTCGAGATACTGTCAAATGTTTTTTTCTTTCAATTTCGTTCAATTCTTCAACGAAACCATCATACTTAAAACAGTAATCAAAAATTAGATATCATGTCTGAAACAATAAAACAAAAAACAATACACAAAACACATTACAACACATCAGCATTCTTTATCCATTTTTTTTGTTGCATTTATGATTTCGTGTGCCTTTCGAAATGTGGCTACAAAAATATTCACAACTTTATGAAGTAAATAGGCACCGAAGTGGAGATATTGTCAAATTTATTTTTTTATTTTGTTTTCTTCCGATCTCATTTCTATATTTCGTTCTATTCTTCAACGAAGACGTCATTAAACAGTAGTCAAAAATTAACCCTCATTTCTGAAACAATAAAACAAAATAAACTATAAACAAAGCACACTAAAACACTCCAGCATTATTTATCAATTTTACATGTTGCATGTGTGATTTTGTATGCCTTTTTGAATGTGACTACAAAAATATACTATATTATTATAAAGGTATGGGTAGGGTATAGGTATCTTATTTTATAGAAAATAGTTCAAAAATAAATAATCCGAATCAATACTGAAATTGTAACAGCCATCAAATTTACTTTCTGTTTTATCTATTTTTAACTACATTAATTTTAATACATTAAAGAAATCCTTACAAAATTTATTAGATAGTTAATTCTGATATTCGAAATAATCACTAACCAAAACACACCAAAATCCATTCGCCGTCTTCATCAATTTCCGTCAGACAGAATGCAAAATATTTACGTACGCACTCAGAGGCTGCGAGTTTTGAAAACGCCATCAAGACGCAAAAAGCAATACCACCACAGTTCATAACCAGCATATGAATGATTGACGAAGCAGGGTTTCGCATCCCCCAAATTGAGTTGTGTGATTAATTTGCTGCTGATCGGTGTGTGAGAAAATAATTCATGGTGCGTGACCGAACTGGAGCTACTCACCCTCAAAGTAATTAACGTAATTACACCCCCTTCGCTCCTCCTTCAAGAAGGGAGAGTTGCGGATATGCCTGTTAGCAACTGCAAGTGACGGATAATCTGCCAATTAAAGGAGTAAACGACAAGGAGAGCAGAAAATAAATTTGGCGAAGGAGGCTGGTGTTTTTTTTTTTTTTTGTCGAGAACATGCATGGTTGAGATATTAAAAATGTCAAGAGGAGTTACGGGTGTGTTTTGTTTGGCTGTAGTGAGAACGATGTTGATGGATTCTTCTTCGCTTACCTTATATTTTGGAGGGCCAAACTTAGCGCTAGGTAATGTCGTCAGTATGATATGTGACTTTTTTTCTTCTTCTAATGCAGCTGGACCGTGATCTTTCGCCATAAGGGCTGCACCGATGTTACTCACTTTGCGTTACCCAGGGAGCGCGTGTAACTTGATGGTAAGCCACGGTCGCGGAGTAACAATGCCCCCGCAGCGCTCTACGATCCTATTAGGACCGGGACCTACAGCTTAAGGTGGATTCCGAACCACTACAAACACCCATGGCAAATCCGGGATTTGAACCCGAAACCTGTGGTACCAAGCGCCAATAAATTAAGTAAGTGTATAATTGATGTAATCTGTATGATGTATGTCATATCAAAATGACATATATATATTTTGAATGGTGCTAGAAACTAAGGCTATTCACCGCAAATTAACGCAATTGTTTATCCCTTTCACCAGCCAATGTTTTCCTTAGGTTAAAGTAAAGGAACACTACCTTCCGGCATCATATATAAAATTATATTGCATAATGGGGCAATTATTCCACATTTGTTTAATATACTGGAGGATGCTAAACAGGCAATATTCTCAACAAGAGGCGCTCTGGCGGAATTGGAGAAATGGACCTTTACTTGTATATTATTTAGTCATTAAAACAAAGTAACATTAATTAGTGTTGGATTTATTTAACAAATAAATATATTTTAATAGATAAATATTTTAATAATAAAATCATGGTAACACGTAGAGTTTAAAATTAGTTTAATGAATAGTTATATAAATATTTAAAATACATCTGATTAATTTCACGGATGGACTGTAATTTACTTTTAGATTCATCTGCAGTTAGCTCATTATATAAAGATTTTTAGAAAGTTGATTTATATGCTAATCGCTGTACCACTCAATTTTTACCAGTTTCCCATTTTCTTGGCCCCAAGACAAATCACGTAATCTATAAATTTTCTTTGTCAAAGACTGCAATTATCCCATAAAACATAACTTTTTTTTTTTTGAGAACCAAATTTCAACATCAATTTGTCACGAATTACCATACCTAAATTACGCCAACCAATTTTCCTCCAATTTTATAAGAGGAAGTATTATAGGAAAACAAGTCATCCTTAACGGAAACAAGGATTATCCTAAATTCGCACTCAAAGTCAAAAGGGGTGCATGATGGGTATTAAAGGTGGCTGCCAACTGTAGATCGGTCGGAAAGCTCAAGTCGGTAACAATGACACATACTGTGGGGTCCTCCGTGGTGCATTCTAAAGGTTGTGTCCCATCCCAGAAAGGAGGGTGATGAATAGCGATTCCGGTTTTAAAATTAATGGATGGCTGTCAGGTTAATGTATTACCACCTCCGCAGTTCTGAATGAGAGAGCCCTGTAGCAAGTTGGGACATCTTTGGAACAATGTAAAGGCTGAAAGAGGATGGATTTTAGACGCCAGAACCGTTTCATTACTGCGGTATAATATAACTTCCATTAGGCAATAATCTTGTTGCCTATATTTTGTCTTTCTTTTGAAAGATTAGAATATGGGCAATTTATTAGCAGTTTAATAGTGAATATTAACAATTTAAACTATTTCACTGTTACGATTGATTAATTTTTAAAGTCAGCAATATTGGTTTGAACAATTTTATTTTTATGCGGACAAGATTTCTCAAATGTAAACAATAGAAATTTTACATCTAATGTAAAATTAGTTCTTAAATGTAAACACTGGCCAATCCACAATGAAATTCTAGATTATTTATTCTAGATTGTCTAATCTAATCTAGAATGTCATTGCTGGACTTCAAGAATGTCATTCTTTAAAATGTTAGGAGTAAACAAGTCAGTGTACAAGTAAAATTAGTTTAATATTTTACTTAATAATAAAATCATGGTAGCATGTAGCGTTTAAAATTAGTTTAATGAATAGTTATATAAATTTTTTAAAATACATCTGAATAATTTCACGGAGGGACTGTAATTTACTATAGATTCTTCTGCACTTAACTAACTACGTATAAGTTGATTTATATGCTAAGTGCTCTACCACTCAATTTTTACCAGTTTCTCATTTTCTTGGCGCCCAGACAAATCACGTAATCTATAAACTTTCTTCGTCAAAGACTGCAATTATCCGATAAAACATAACTTTTTTTTTTGAAAGCCAAATTTTAACGTCAATTTGTCACGAATTACCATACCTAAATGAACGCCGAGCAATTTTCATCCAATTTTCCAAGAGGACGTATTACAGCAAACAAGTCATCCTTAACGGAAACAAGGATTGTCCTAAATTCGCATCAAAGTCAAAAGGGGTGCATGACGGGTATTAAAGGTAGCTGGGTAGATGGGTAGATGGGTCGGAAAGCCTAAGTCGGTAACAATGACAAATACCGTGGGGTCCTCCCTGGTGCATTCTAAAGGTTGTGTCCAATCCCAGCGAGGAGGGTGATGAATAGCGATTCCGGTCTTAAAATTAATGGATGGCTGTCAGGTTAATGTATTACCACCTCCGTAGTTCTGAATGAGAGAGCCCTGTAGCAAGTTGGGACATCTTTGGAACAATGTAAAGGCTGAAAGTGGATGGATTTTAGACGCCAGAACAGTTTCAATACTGTGGTATAATATAATTTCTATTAGGCAATAATCTTGTTGCCCCATATTTCTTCTTTCTTTTGAAAGATTAGAATATGGGCAATTAATTAGCAACGTTAACAATTTAAACTATTTCATTCTAGTGGTGGATTAAATGTTAACGTCAGTAATAGTGGTTTGAGAAATTTCAATTTTATAAAGACATGACTTCTGAAATATAAACAACAATTTTACGTATTGCATTCCAATGTAAAATTAGTTTTTAAATGTGAACACTAGCAAATCAAACAATGTCATTTTTATAAGAGATTAGTTTTCAAATGTGAAACCTAACAGTTTTAATGATATCATTTTTAAGGAAGATTAGTACTTAAATACTTAAATTTAGTTATCACTAGTAGTTTTATTTATTTAAATTTTGTGAGATTAATACTTAGTTCTCTCTAGTAGTTTAATCAATTTAACTTTTGTGAGATCAGTTCCAAAATTTACAAATTTTTAACTATTCTGTGTGATTCTAATTCTAATGGGAATCGAATTCTTTTTTAGTTAGGGTAAAATTACCAAGATGTTGTATAAATGGATGGATGAGTTAAACTATTTTTTTAAAATATAAATTTTTCAAATAGTTAGGATGAGATTATTTTTTCAAGAATTTGTTGGTTTTATATATTTCCTTGTATTTCGGTTAATGTATAAGATTATAATCTTGAAAAATGGTCTTAAAATTAATATCTAACTTTTATGGTCAAATTACAATAAAGAAATAAAATACAACTCAAATGATATTTTAAAAAAAATCATCAGAAGATTTATTTTCTTGCCACAATTCGAATTTTTCAGAATTTGAATTTTTTTTTCAACCTGGTTGCTTAACACCTTCTCGGCAAAGAAACAAAATACTTGTTGAGGATTATTTACATATTCTGTTGTATTTGTAAGAAAACAAATAGAGAGCTATAAAAACAATTTTTATGATTGTAAATTATGCTACGAAAAATAATAGTTCAAATTACAACAAAGGAGCAAAATCAAATTTTGAATCAATATCCCAAATGATACTAAAAAAGAAAATGCATCACATGATTTTTTTTTTCCGCACTTCTCAATCCCAAAATTTTTCCCTAGCTAAACCTGCGTCATAACACCTTCTTTGGTATTCCAGTGTGGAGCAAAGAAAACAAAATAAATATTGTTTCTGTCTGCTCGTTGCTAAAAATAATGTCGGCTTATTCACCCCAAAGTCAAGAAAATGGGGCAAACAGCTCTCTGATAATGACTGTTGGCTGAAGTGTCCATCCAAGTAGAATAAAGATAGCCTTCGACCTATAAGGCCATCCAATCGAAAAGAGGTGGGGATTTTTTTTCCCCAAGAAGAAGGGAACATTCAGGACTGGCGAGGGAATTGGGCTCGCGTTAGAAATGGTTGTAGGTGGTAGAGTGTGACTGGCTGAAACCATGAGTTAAGGTTTGCCTTAATATCGAAAAGAAATCGATTTTTTTGATGGTGACATTTAAAAATTTTTATTTTGGTCTTAGCCCTTGAAATATCCTAGGAATAAGAATTGGAGTATAGTTTTAAAAAAGAAAATGAAATTCGATTGCAGTGTGGTGTGTCTTGAAATTATTTATTTTATATAATTTTTTTACCATTTGATTTAAGACAATTTATAATTTTAAATTTTAATCATTTTTGTTAAGTAGCTAATTAAAATTTTGATAATTATATTATAATTTCTTGCCCTTTAAGGAACTCTTCTCAATTCCAAAGGTATTTTTTATAGAAAGATCACTACGTTGAGTATACGACATTTATTGTTGCAAATTGGCACAAGACTAAAAGCTCTACGTTTGGGTAGCTGTGTTTCCACATATTTATCCAAAACTTCAAACAATCTCGTTGGAGGAATTTTATAGAACGAATGGACACGGGAATGCTCTATGGTAATGAGTGGCTAAGTGACTAGAACTATGGCCTTTCGTACCACAGGCTTCAAGTTTGAATCCTGGTGATGACATGGATGTTTGTTAGTGGTTCGAAATCCACTTTAAACTGTAGATTCCGATCTATTTAGACTCGTGTGCACATGATGACCGTAGAGTGACAAACCAACCAAACCTATGGTAATGTGCGTAGCTAGATTTGCAGGAGGACTCGGGTTAGAATCAGCTGGTGGAGTCCGCTGTGGTTACTACTTTCAGCAAACGAAGGGCTATGACGACAACTTGAGTAAAGAGTAGGGTACCTATAGTCAGGCTGCCTAATGGGAGATTTCTGGGTTTTATTCCACATAGCACTTCCATGGGCAGTTACCCTTACAAGTTTGGGGCATACATAAGTGGAACACAAGGCCCATTCATATTCAAAATATTTAAAAAACGGAAATATTGTCTGCTGGTGCATATTTGGGTTCGAACCAAGTTCCTTTAGCTTAAAATCCAATGCGCTTTCCACTAACATTCTCCAAGAATTATTTAAAAAATTTAAAAATCTGTACTGATTATTAAATAATCAAACTAACTCAAAAGGTTATTTAAAACAGTTAAATTAATGTAAAATTTTAGTATCTGACTTAAACCTACCTTAAAATTGAATATTTCTTCCTTTGATATTTCTTGTTACACTAGAAGGCGTGTGTATAGTTTTATTATGTTGCGAAATGCATAGTTATAAACGAAATAAAAGATGTTAAAATTAAAATAAATACAAAATATTCAAAAGGGGACAAACTAATTTATAATATGTTTTATAGTTGAGTAAAACTAGTTAAAAACTTTAACAAAAAACATGACACAATTTTCATAACATAGACGCTGCTTTTATAGCTGTTTCCATGGTTACGCAGTAAAAAAAAAACTATTGCAAAACTAACTAAAAATCATTAAATTATAATTTTTTAAAACTTACACTAAGAAAAAGGCATAGAAAATATACATGTTAAAACGAAATGTGTAGGATATTTATTAAAAAATAAAATGTTTCATTGCAGACTTTATTATTATAACATATACAGCGAAAGAATTTCTGTATAATAAATAAAATTTGGTAAAATTATTCTATTTCAGCGAAAATAATATCGTCAGGAATATGAACGCAAGTATAGAGGAAAAAATATATTTCATCAAATGTTAAGTTAAATACAAAATTGGAATAAAAAAAAAGTCATATTTTTAGTTATAAAAAGCTAGGTAAAGTTACATAAATATCTAGATTTATTTTGATAAAAAGAATAAAAAATGCTATATAAAGATTTGATAAAACCATATTATATATCTCCTGTTTTATGTGGAGATGAATGTTTTTATTTTGTTATTTGAAAATTTTAAATTTAAAATACTAAAAGCTTAGTTGTCAACAATGAAATAAATATTATATCAGCGAAATATTTCGAAAACCTGCCGGATTCACATTTTTATTTATGAAATGAATTTCACCGAAAAATATAAACATATATAACTTTTACCTTGTACATAAAACAAAAATTTGGAACCAGTATCTGATTAAAGCTGTCAGTGTACATTACTTTGCTTTTAAGAATTTCTATTAGATGTACATTTTGATTTTGGATTTATGCGCAGCAATAAATTTGTATTTTTAGTTTTCGAAGTCGCTGCTTTATTTAGATATTTTTCGAAATATATTTGAAATAAATATCGCATAATTTCTGTCCTGAAGAAGACTTGAATGCATAGTTATTTTTACCTGATGAATTAAACGATATTATTTTGCTGGAAATGTAGAAAAAAATTACAATGTGAAAAAAAAAAAAGGTTTATATAAATTGAATTTAAAGATTTATTTTGGCGTAATAAATAAAATCTAACCAGACTCGTGGCATAGTGGTAACGTGCGCAGATGGAGTACATGAGAGATAAGGTTTGAATCTGCAGTGGACTGATGCCCAATTGGCTAGTGCTCTGACCTTCGGTACCACAAGCTTTAAGTTTGAATCCTGACAGTGGCATGGATGTTTGTTAGTGGTTCTAAATCTACGTTAAACTATAGTCACTAATTAGTCTAAAATGTGCAAAATCTAATTAGGTGTAGTTATAAAATGGGCAAAAAGTAACAAATGGTCATAGAGCGACTAATTAACCTAAAATGTGCCAAAAAATGGCCATAGAGTGACAAACCAAATCGAATCTACTGGCTTTCAGAAACAAAGATCGATGGTATTGTTACATCGTGTGTAAAATATCTCGCTTGATACTCAGATTGCTTGGTGAGAATTTTCCCGGTTTTCTCCCGCTTGACACACAAATTAAGAGTTACCCATAAAAGTGCCATCATCGACCACTAGAGGGCTGTTCTAGCTGAACATAAGAAACATTAAGTGTAATAGAAGCTACAAAAAAAAAAGTAAAAAAGGGAAAGAAACATTTAAAAAAATATGAGTTTTTTTGCTGTTAACAAATGAAATATGAATATAATGCTTCAAATTTAAATAATCGTGTTTAATTAAATTTACAATGATTCAGTTTTAAATAATTAAGTTTCCTTTATAAATGAAAATGACAGATAATATTCTATTTAATTTTATAAATTAAATAGAATAGTTATATTTGTTTAATTTTATTTAGATAAATAACATAAATAAAATCAGAAGTAAATTATCTGTAAATTTAGCTGAAATCTTAAAAGCAGATTCGATAACGATTGTTTGTAAATTGACATAATTTTAAATAGTTTGAATTAAGTTATAGATTATAAAAATATTAGTTATAAATTATAAAATTAACTGAAAATAAATCTGATCACATTAATTTTTAGTGTAGAATATGCTATAATTTTTTGAATAGACAGCAATTAACTGACATCATTAAAAAATTGTAATCGTGCAATATAAAATTGTTAACTCAGCAATGTGTTTTCTAAATATTTTCTTTATAATCATTCTTTTTCAAAATATTCTAATCTCTAAACATACCCTCTCAAAGTCAAGTCAAATCAAATTAAAAGATCCCGAAAAAATTTTTTCAAAGACAGATTGCAAGAGCGAGAAATAAATTGAAATTTTTGACTGATACTTCTACTTAAAGATGGATTAGTGATGCATTTAATGATATCAATAAAAAATTAAAAACATATTGCCCAAAATAAGCACTTTTTAAAAGAAAAGAAAAATTTAAATGCTAAAATATTCATATTCAATCTCTTGTTTTAGTATGCCTCTTATGTACAAAATTAAACATAGATCAAAACCTTTTTATTAAAATCGTGCATAATTATAACAACTACTCTATAATAAAAGGAATGGAAGCATAAATCATTTTTACGTATTCATTTAGGTACTGCCTCTCACTAGATAGTAGTTGTCGAAGTCTTTTTCTTTTTAAAATCTCTTCTATTATATAAGAAAACGATAAAACTATTAGAAAATATAAAAATTATCGTTTATAAGTCGAATTAATAGTCAGTATCATTGAAAAACTTAACGTTGACAAAAATATCAAATTATCAAAAACTTGCCAAACTTATTGTACACCAAATTTGACATCAATAAATTTTAACATTTTATATGTTTATAACAAGAAAATTACTATTTCTATTGATTACAAGAAGATTGCATATTAATAGAAATTAAATGAAAATTATAGTCTATTGATGTAGACTACAAGAAAATTATTGCTATAGCCTGCAAGAAAAATTACTATTGCTACTGACTAGTAGTTATTAAGAAATTTACTATTTTTACTAACTAGTAGCAATTAAGAAAATTACTATTTTTACTAACTAGTAGCAATTAAGAAAATTACTATTTCTACAAACTAGTAATAATTAAGAAAATTACTATTGCTACAGACTAGTAATAATTAAGAAAATTACTATTGCTACAGACTTGTAATAATTAAGAAAATTACAATTTTTACTAACCAGTATTAATTAAGAAAATTACTATTGCTACTTACTAGTAGTAATTAAGAGAATTACTATTGCTACTTACTAGTAGTAATTAATTATTACTACTGATGAGCAATAATTAAGAAACTTACTGTTGCTTTGTACCAAGTTAAAATTATTATTATTTTTTTTTAGAATAAAAAATGAACGATACATGGTATTGATCAAATTTCTAAGTTGCCATATTCCCTACACCACAAATCTGTAGAGAATGTAGCTTGACAAGAATTCATTTCTGATTTCATGATGTTTGTCTCAGGAAAATAATTCCACTTAAAAATTAACGATTTTTCATCGTTAAAGATTGCAACAAGTATAACTAACATTGTAACCAACAATTTGTTTTCGCATTGTTTTAAATTTCTTAATAATTGTTGTCAATTATTAAGAAAACAATAGAAAATGTTAGGAAACGTTTATTGTTGATCTTAACGTGAAGATAAGATCTGATCTGATCTTAAAAAATCAAATTCTAATTTTATTGATCTTATTTAAGATCTTAAGCAAAAACAAATTCTAGTTTAAAATCCATTTAACCAAAACTACTAAAATTACTACAGCTATTGACTTTAAATTAAAGCATCAAGACAGTCCACAATTTATTCGTCATGTTAAATTTCCAATCAACCCAAAATGAGATTCCATTAGTTCTTCAAAAACTGGACATTAAGGATTGGCTTGGACACTAACTACCCCATTATTTAACACTGACCACTACCACGCCAGTCAGAGACACAGGGATGAGTGTGGGGGAGGGGAGAAAGTGATCTGTGTTCTGCGAGTCACACAATGAAATCGAATCCCAGCCAAACGATAATGAGAGGGCTGAGAGGAAAGGCCAAGAGACATAAGAAAGGGATTTAGGGGTTACGTGAACCAACCAGATAAATGGCCTCCCGCAGAGATATAAATATATCGCTGGGGGATTGGAATTTCTTAGCGTGGGCCATTTTGTGATGGCCCCAGACAATGAGATGGCGGCTCGTCTGACAATGTTTGGAAATCATTTATTTAGAGATCTTTTTGTAGATTCGATTTTTGATGTCTTTTTTCAAATTATGTTAGGGTTTAAACCAATTCATCTATAATAAATGTTTAATAAAGGAGAATTTAATTAATATTTAACTGCATTAAGTTAATTTTTTTTTCTAGAAATATATATTTTAACTTATCTTAGAGATCTTTTCGTAAAGGTTTAGAGCTTTGCAGATTTGTTTTTTTTTTAGGCTTTTTTTCAACTGTGTATATTAAGATTTAAACCAATCATCTGCAATAAATGTTTAATAACGTAAAATTTATTTATATTTAATTGCATTGGGTTAATTATTTTTTTCTAGAAATTTATATTTTAATTATAATTTTACTATTAACTCGTAACCACATGCATAGAAGATTTTTGACCACACATTTTTCTTAAATGAAAGAAAGCGGTTATTTGATAATGAGCATTGTATGACAATGCTGTAGTGGAGCCAATTTTTATGTTCATTGCCATGTAGTTTTGTAAAATTTTCTAGAGTTTTATAGGATTATCTCCCAAAAAGGTTAGAATATTCTGCTAATATTTTTCAACGCCATTGTATGAGTAACGAACATCGCCAACGAATGCAAGAAAATATTTATACTCATTGAGTATTTAAGATATTTCATAATATTTATGCTCATAAGTATATAAAACTATTATTAAATTTGGAATAGAATTTACGAACTGTTTCAAAAGTTCTAGCTTTAAATATTTTTTCCCCTGATCCTGAATTCCTAAGTAAGTGAATGTATATTATCCTAAGACAGAATGTAAAACATCGTAATGTGTTGTTTCTTTTCCCACTTGGTCGATAGCAACATCTAGACCAAGTCCATGAACCCGTATGTTCCTTATACTGACGAACCATGGTAAAGGGTAAAAAAATGCAGTTTCTATATGTCCTTGACCTTGCTGCACAAAGACATAGAGCACCCAACCAAAGGAAGAAATTTGACTTTACCCCACCTGATTATATCCCCGGGCACTGGGTACCCATTTTAGTTGCCTTTTACGACATGCATGGGCTACAGTGAGACTATTATAACCTGGACCCACCCAGGGGACATTGTAATATGCATTCAATTAATAACATATTTTAGAAAAAACATATTTTTTCAGTCATTTAATATGAAAAGTGTTTATAAAACTAGTATTCAAATATCCTATCAAAAAATATACACTTGTTCAAAATCAAGATTTTTAACAATAATCTCTATAACTATTGAACGAATTTAACTATAAGGCTCCAAGTTCTCATGCCTATCTACTTAGGTATCATAGAGCCTCTGACAAAAACATGGAGGTCTGTGCAGCTGATGCATCTTGCTGTAATTGACAAATGTTTGTTTTCCAATCGTCATCGTGACTCCAGAATGACCTTGGCCAGACTTTCTCTGTACGGATACAGTATCTTTAAACTATTTTTCATAGTTGCTGGCATGAGAGTTAAAATCTGGGATGACAGAAAAGTTTCAATCTCTAGCAATCTGCACTTGAAATTGCTGCGATTCCAGTCACCATATCCTTTTATCATACATAATTTGATGATTAATTATTTTAACTATTTTTTTTTTTAATTTCCCCGAACACAGAAGAAAAACACCAAGAAATTTGTCCATATCTCTGTGAAAGAAAAGCAGAAATCGCCAAGTTAGTTTCTAAATTCTGTTTTTCTATATGTACCACTTACATGCTTTTATGTTCGACACTACTGATTTTCATCTTTGTTTGAAATTATTAGATTTACATTTCGTTCAGTAATCTTTGAGGAAATATATAAAGTATTCAAATTCTCTTTATTTTGAATAGTTTTTTTTTTAGTTTGACTTCTGGTAAATTAAGAAACTTCCTGAAATAATTGCTATTCTATGATAACAAGTCTGATTTTTTGAAAACTTTTTTTACGAACTGTTTCATCAGATGCAGATCTATGTGAAGAGTTAATAACAAAATATTTTGAATTATATGGAAGAGAGTGTGAAAAAGAATATTTTTTTTTGCTGTCATATTCAAGAGATTTTATCAATGGTTAATACTCTTCTTCGCAATATTTTTCTACAACTATTTTGTCGACCAAGAAGCAAGCATAATATTTAAAAGTTTCCATAAACGACATTCGCAGGATCATTATATACATTCATGTAAAGACATTCTATGTATGTAAAGACATTATATATGTGTAAAGACATTGTATTCCATACATGTCCATATATGTAAAGACATTGTATTCCGTACTTGGTACAAAAGTTTATTTTTTCTAATTCTGTAAAAGATCAATCTTAAGAACTACTTATAAGTGGTGTTATTAAATTATTACAATCTTGCTAATATTAAGAAGTAAACTATCCTTTTTGGTTTCTTTAACAAATAAATTCATGTTCTAATAGAAGTAGTTCGAAATCCTTGTTTTCAGTTCTTTTACTTTTAATTTGGAGCCTAATATTTCAATATTAGGCGATCATAAATGTCAAGCTAAATTCAGCTCTATTTGAGTGAATATGTAAGGGCAGGCTTGTTTACACAACTGTCATCAATAGCAATCATGAAGAATTTGAACAAAAATCCGAAAAATTACCCAAAAAAATAAACACGATATTTTATAATTGTTTTTAAAACCGCATCCAAACTTACATCAAGAACAACTGACAGTACTAAAAATTTTTTTTTTGTCACAGACTTAAATAATTATTCTTTTTAAATCACTTTTAAATAAAAAAATAGGATTCATGGTAATAGATTAAAAATGTATTTATTTTAACCATATTATTTCTATACCCTTATCATTGCTACGCTTTATCACAGACAAATAAACAGTTCTTCCTTTAGCCTCTGATATATTAGGAGTACAAATCAATGCGTCGGAAATAGCCCATCTTAATTCTCAGCCTAATAAAACTTGGCTCATTAGTTTTGGGACGCTTTGTTTGCCCCCGCAGTTTGTCCGGCAATGAAGAGAATGCCGGGCAACAGAACGTTCAGCAAATACACGTATCTCTCTCTGTGATGCCCCTGGGAGGATTCCGCATTGCCCAGACAATCATTCCAGCTCATTTCCAAGCTTTGCTGTTTGTTCCGTCCAGCGAATAACTATATGCGTAAGAAGTGCCCAATGTTAACCATTATAGGAAATATTACATGCGTACGTTTAATTTGTCTTTAAATTGAATTTAAAAATCCTATCATATAGCGTATGGTATTAGGAAAAACTTATTTACTACTGTGTCCAAAAAAGTAAGACCAATTTTCAATTTAAAATTCCCGGGGCTTATGGAATTTCAATTTTTTCTTTTTTAAGTTGATGGCACTGTCCTTGACATCTGTGGGAAATGTGACGTCAAAATATTCATTAGTGCTTGAGTTACGCTTGACTTTGTGAGATGCTAAAACTGATTCCGGCGATTTTTGAAATGTCCGAATTAATTGAGCAAAGAAATAAAATTGCATTAAATTTTGTTTGCTGAAATGTATAAAATGTTGCAGAAGGCATAAGTGCATTGTGTACGGAGGGGATTACTTTGAAGGCCATAAAATAAATTTGGAAGAATAAATAGTTTTTGAAAATAAAAATAATTGGTCTTAGTTTTTGGGCACAGTAGTAGTTTCTCTATCTATGCAGTCATTGAATCATTGATCTATCTGTCATTGAATCTTTCAGCTTTAAAAATTCACTTCACTTAGTGAATTTATAGTTAATTTGGTTTTTTTAAACTAATTTAATAAAACATATTTATGAATAAATATTTGAAAATTGTAAAGCTTAATTTAATTTTTATAATGTTTCAAAGTCTAATTAAATACTTCTGATGATGACACGCCCAATAAATTGTTTCACATTTTTAAATATTTTTAACACAATGCTGAATTTGTCAATGGTTATGAAATATAATAATTAAATACACTCAAGAGCCAAAACATTATGACCACCCCTACATTTTGCAATGAACTCGCCTGGGTGACGTGGAAGGCACGTGATCAGGTGAAAGTGGTATTTAACTGGTATTAAGTGGTGGTATTAAGCCATGCCAAGGCGGGTTGAAGCTGTGTTGCGCGCCAAAGGTGGGCCAAGAGGTGACTCGTTATTGACAGATGGTCATAATGTTTTGACTCTTGAGTGTAAGTTAAAAAAAAGAAGACACAAATAACATGCTACAAAAAAGTTCTTCGTGCAAAAGAGAACAATTTTTCCCGGACCATTTTCAAAACACTGCTTATCAGAAATGGTTACATATACAAAAGCATCAAAAACAATAGGTTATTAACATTATTTCAATAAAAGAAGTAAAAAAAAAAAGACTATATACTTCAGTGTACGAAGGTAAATTTTAAAGGATTAAGTAATTAAAGCAATGATCTGAATAAAAACTTCTCATTGAAAGATGTTAAATGTTATTTAATTAATACAGATGCTTGGTCATACAAAAGAGGGAAAAACAAATATTGAACAGCCCAGAGAGTTCTCAATCTGTATCATAATTTTTTTTTGAATATAATTATATTTCTTTAATGTTCTTTAATATTTTTTTACTTCTTTTTTGTTTTTTTCTTCTGAAAAAAAAAATAGAATATCTGTTTTGATCCATTTTTAGTAATCTTTAAAAATAGTTATAAATTAAAGTAAGAAATCTCTAATACATATACTGTACTTATCCCACATATCAGCACACATAACTATACTTATCAGCACACATAAAAAAAAACAAATTTCATGTGTGAACACGATGTTGTTTTAGTAGTAAATCCGCCAAATCAATGCACATTTGCCATCGATTACAAATCAACTTTATGCCAGTTTCAAGGGATTTAGAGTCAATTAATTTAGACTGTTTTGACAGCTTCGTGATTGACAAAGTGTTTGTTCTTGATAAACGATTTCAAATGCTTAAATAATTGATAATTAGTAGGAGCCAAGTGTGATGAATATGATGGATGATGATGAAGTTCAAATTTCAATTCTTTCAGTTTTTGAAGTGTGATTTTTGAAACAAGGTCTTACTTTATCATGGAGAAAAATAGCGTATTTTCGATTTACTAACGCTAGCTCTGATGGCAATTTGTTGACAGTAATACTGTGCATTTATTGTTTGATCTATTCCTTGAAACTGTAATGGACAATGTCTCTTTGATTTTACCAAAACGTCAATATTGTCTTTGGATGTAAGCTTGGTCTGAGTGCTTGTTTAGGGTTTTCATCTGCATCCAAAAAAATTGGTAAGTGTTTATGATTATCCACTTTTCATTTTAAGCAATGATACCGTCCAAAAAGAAAGAATTTCTTTGCTGAATACCCTATGATGTGCAAATCTGCAAACGCTTCAATTTCTGTCTATCTGTCAAGTATGGAATCAATTTGTTAATTTTTTACAACTATCCAAATTCTGCAATATATATATATATATATATATATATATATATATATATATATATATATATATATATATAGTATAAAGAGAGAGAGAGATTAAAGTAACAGTAGAAGAGTGTAGTAGCTTAATATAGTAGTGTAACGCGCGACTTCCTGAAGTTTGGCTTCTTGCAGGAATGGTGTGCTGGGGTCTGGCTGTTGTTGCTCTGAGCGTGTCGAGACTTAACGGTTTTGCCCAACAAAGTATTGCGGAAAGTTTTTGGCTTCAAGTCTTTGGAAAAATAGGTTTCAAGTTCGAAACCTGGTGGTGGTATGGATGCTTGTAGTAGTCCCGGAATCCACTTTAAACCGTAGGCCCCGGTGTCATACGATTATAGAGCGTTGTTTGCAGGGCTGACAATCCTACCATCGTAAAAAACACCTGTCTCGAAATCTGTCTGTACGCAGATGGCTTAGCCCACCATAGGACTGTTACGTCAATGAAGATTATATAAGTAATAGTACATCTGCATGCATCACTTCAAAAAATTATATTAATCGAACATAATATATGAAGGAGTATCTTAAGAAATTATTCTCTCAAATGTTCTCAAAAATGTGTTTCAAAAATTAAAGTCTTATTATTAGGAAAATAATTATGAACGGAATAACACAAATCTACAAAATAATGAAACAAATTAAATTAAGAATGTCTCATAAGGAAGGAAAAAAATGATGTATAATACTCTAACGCACACCAGTACACTACATAACTATTCAGCACTTTAAGTCCATTACCCGAGCATAATAAATCAGTGAGTATTTAAGAAATTTAAGAATGGCAAGGAAAAAAAAAATAGTCTAACTGGTTTTTATACCCAACTATTTTTTCTTCTATTTACCCGTCTTTTTTTTTTTTTACCAACTTTGAGAACTCCATTTAAGACGATTTGGAGTGGGAAAAAAATGCGCGACTCATCATATGCTTTGTAGTTTTGTTTTTACAAAGGAAAAATAAAGGAATTCCTTTCTGCTAGAAATAGCTTCAGCGTTAATTCCCTTAAGCTCCATCAATAATTTTTTTCCGCCTTCTTTTCGCAGTGCCTTCATTACCCAAACAAAAGGTAATGGAGGCCCCTATCTTCAAAAATATTCATTAAGCAAATTGCGAATAAAATTCATTCCTAGTTATTTAATGAACCGGTGTTCTTAAAACTAGGATGTGTAAAGCTTTAGCTACGGTATTCAAAGGAATAAAGTAAAAAACTGAACCATTATCTTCTTAATTTATATTTTTGGATTGGCTGTTTAGAGTAGGAGAGCTAGGAGGACTCAATTTAGCTTTGTTAGTTAATAGTAGTTGAGGGTAGAGTGAACTTGAATAACCAAAGGCAATTTAACGAGTTCACTATAAATTAAACTTTTTGGAATTTTTACTTGAATTTCTTTTAATGCTACCTCTTCAATGGCTATAAAACGTTAAGTGATAGAAGCTATAAAAAGTATTTTAAATATATTTGAATTAAAAATTATATTTTTATGAAGATGGTCATAAAAGTAGTCGGTCAAAGACTATATCAGCATTAAATTATTTTGTTGTTCAGAGTCATATAATTTTTACTTTTATTATTTAGTATTATTTATTATAAAAGTTATAATCATGGATATATGAAAGGATAATTGAAAATATTTTTTTAAAAATGTGAAATTTATTTTCATCAGTCACTTTTTTTCATGAAATATTAGTGTCTCGAATGACAATTAAATTTCACGCGTTTAATTATACATCTTAAGATGATGGAAAAATGAAGTAACCGCCTTTCAAGCAGTGAGGTAATTAATTTAAGAATTGTTTCTTTTACAAATTTTGTGAAAGCTTCAACATAAACCCATTTTTTTTTTAATTTTAACTTCAAGCATTTATGAAGTGAGTTCTTAATTTTTATTATTTGTATATCTTGCTGAGTTTTTATTACATTAATGAAAAAAAAAAATTTCATTAATTAAATTTTATTTGAATAGCCACATAATTTAAGTTATTGAAAAATATACTAAGTAATGAAAATGTTGTATTTAGTTTATTTGTTACAGTATCTTTAAGAGGTTGTAGGAATATTTTTTTTATTTATTCGATAATCTGAGTATTAATATGCAACTTGTTTGTGTATTTATTGTATAAAAATGTTAAAACTGTATTAAATTGGATTTGATACAATAATTTATCACATTTTGTACTATTTTTATTTAATACGTAATTGATTGAATAATATGAGTTTTGAAAAAATTTTTGGAAACAGAATTTTGTCTTCGAAATGATTTTAATGTTTTATCTCATGTTTTGCAATGTTATTTACCTTCACTGTACTGGCAAATTCACTGATTGGTGAACTAATTTCAATTAAATTCAGGTCTTAAAAACGCATTAAAACTCAAGTCCTAAATTCAAAGCAATATTCTTGCATGTTTTTTAATTATGTGTAAGGCTTTAGGCTACGGTATTCAAAGGAATAAAGTAAAAAACTGAGCCATTATCTTCTTAATTTATATTTTTGCATTGGCTGTTTAGAGTAGGAGAGCTCGCAGGACTCCATTTAGCTTTGTTAGCTATTATTAGTAGCGGGTAGAATGAACTTGAATAGCCAAAGGCAGTTTAACGAGTTCACTATAAATTAAACTTTTTGGAATTTTTCCTTCAATTTTGTTTTAATGCTACCTCTTCTCTGGCTAAAAAAGGTTATTTAAAATATATTTGAATTAAAAATTATATTTTTATGAAGATAGTCATAAAAGAAGTCGGTCAAAGGATATCAGCATTAAATTATTTAGTTGTTTAGAGCCATATAATTTTCACTATTATTATTTAGTATTATTTATTATAAAAGTTATAATTATAACTCAATGTAGGAAAGGATAAAAGAAAATATTTAAAAAAAAATGTAGAATTTATTTTCATCATTCACTTTTTTTCATGAAATATTAGTGTCTCGAATGACAATTAAATTTCACGCGTTTAATTATACGTCTTGAGATGACGGAAAAATTGAAGTAGCCGCCTTTCAAGCAGTCAGGTAATTAATTTAACAGTTGTTTCTTTTTCAAATTTTGTGAAAGCTTCAACATAAACACATTTTTTAAATTTTAATTTCAAGTCTTGTGACGTGTGTTTTTAATTTTTATTATTTGTATTTCTTGCTGAATTTTTATTACATTAATGAAAAAGAAAAATATCTTAATAATTAAATTTTTATTTGAATAATATATAGTTTTAATTTATTGGAAAGATACTATTTGAACTGAGGGTGTAGCTTAAAGAAATGTAATATTTAGTATTTTTACAGTGTCTTCAAGAGGTCGCAAGGAATTGTTTTTATTTATTCTATAAACTGATAATTAATATGTGACTTGTGTGTGCATTTGTTGTATAAAATTGTGTTGAACCAGATTTTATATAATTATTAATCATATATGGCAAAATATTTATTTTATACGTAATTCATTAAATAAGAAATATGATTTTTGAAAATTTTTGAAAAAATAATGAAGTGATTTTTATGAATTTCTAAATATAATGACAATATTTTAATAATGCTTTATAATAATAATTATATTTTTGAATAATAATATATTTAGGTCTTAAGGAATTTCTATTTTATGTTTTACAGATAAAGATAAGATTGTTATATATCTTTACTGTACTGGCCATTCACTTGTTACAGAACTAATTGTACTCAGCTTTCAAGTCTTAAAAACACATTGAAGCTTAATTCATAAATTCAAAGCAAAGGAATATTCTTATACAAAAATAATTACACAAGTAAATTGAAATTATAATTTGCTATTAAATAAGGCTATGCTAGCTCATTTGGAGTTTAATCTTCTAATTGATGAGTTCTTCCATGAGTAACCAAAATGCCAATACGTTACTGTGTTGATAATGATATGTAGAGAGAACATATGCTGAAAATTCTCGGATTGAAATGTAAGGATAAAGAAAATGTTTTTATTAATGTGCAGGAGACTAAGATTTATTTCATTGAAATTGTGAATACTTTTATCACAATAATGAATAAAAGGATTTAATTAGAAATTTAACATTTTCTAACAATTTATGAATAATTTTTTGGATTTGATTATTAACCCTTCACTCTTTGGAATCAGAAAATCGAAATCGGTTTATAATATCCAATAACTGAACCAAATCTGTGTTTCACTAGACAAGGTTCCATCTAAACTCTGAGTTCTAGATGACATTTAGCGTGCTTTTCCTGTGAAAAAAATCAAGACGATGTCACTATAATGATATATATATTAAAATATAATAGACTATGTAAATTACAGCCCATCAGCAGGCATCACTTAAGAAATGTATTAATCGAACTTGATATATGAAGGAATACATTAAGAAGTTAGTTTTTTCTAAGAACATTGTCAGAAATATTATTTTAAACGTACTCAAGAATCTGTTTTAAAAAAAGAAATACGAAATATAATAATTATGAAATGAATAACAGAACATAAACAAAATAATGAAGAAAATTAAGTTAAGAATGACTCATAATGAAGGTAAAAAAAGATGCAGAATACTCTAAAGCACATCAGTACATTGCATAACGTAAGTCTATTACCCGAGCATAATAACTCATTGAGTATTTAAGAAATTTAAGAATGAGAGGGAAAAAAAAAGTCTAACTGGTTTTTATATTCAACTATTTTTTTCTTCTATTTACTCTTCTTCATAATTTTTTTTCACCAACTGCGGGAATTCAATTTAAGATGATTTGGGGTGCAAAAAATAAAGGAATTCCTGTCTGCTAGAAATAATTTCAGCGTTAATTTTCTTAAGCTCCATTAATTATTTTTTTTTTGCAGTGCCTTCATTACCCAAAACAAAATGTAATGAAGGCCCCTATCTTCAAAATATCCATTAAGCAAATTGCGAATAAAATTCATCCCTAGTTATTAAATGGACCGGTGTTCTTAAAACTCGGATCTGTAAAACTTTGGGCTACGGTATTCAAAGGAATAAAGTAAAAAAACTGAACATTATATTCTTAGTTTATATTTTTGGATTGGCTGTTTAGAGTAGGAGAGCTAGGAGGACTCAATTTAGCTTTGTTACTTAATAGTAATTTAGGGTAGAGTGGACTTCAATAACCAAAGGCAGTTTAACGAGTTCACTATAAATTAAACTTTTGGAATTTTTCTTTTTTTTTTTTTAATGCTGCCTCTTCTATGGCGTTTGTGAAAGCTGCAACGTAAAATAATTTTTTTTACATTAACTTCAAGTCTTTATGGCGCAAGTCTTTTGTATTTTTTGCTGAGTTTTTATTACATTAATGAAAAAAAGAAAATTCTTCTTAATTAAATTTTATTTGAATAGCTATATAATTTAATTTATTGAAAAATTTACTAACTCAATTGAGGTTTTTGTTTTAAGAAATGTAATATTTGGTTGGTTACAATATCTTCAAGAGGTTGCAGGAATTTTATTTACTCAATAATGTGAGAATTATTATGTAACTTGTTTGTACATTTGTTGTATAAAATTGTGTTCAACTGAATTTAATACAATTATTAATCACATTTTGAGATATATTTATGTTATACGTATTTTATTAAATAATAAATATTCATTAAATAATAACGTATTTATTAAATAATAATTTTTGAAATATTTTTGAGACAGAATTTTCTATTGAAAAATAATGAAATGATTTTAATGAATTTTTGGATATAATGATAATATTTTAATAATAATTTATAATAATAATATATAATTGAATAATCATAATATTTTTAGATTTTAATGAATTTTTAGTGAATTTTTATCTTATGTGTTTATTGTCATCTATCTTTACAATACTGGTAATTCAGTTGTTACAGAACTAATTGCACTGAAGTTTCAAGCCTTAAAAAACACATTGAAACTTAATTCCTAAATTGAAAGCAAAGGAATATTATGTTTTTAATTATACAAGTAAATTCAAATTATAAATTGCTATTAAATATTGCTATGTGAAACTCATTTGGAGTTAAGTCATCTAATTGATGAATTTTTTCCATGAGTATCCAAAATGTCAAAACGGTACTAAGTTGATAAATATATATAGAAATCAGCCTTTGGTCATATACTTAAAAATTTAATAAGCAATTCTATTTAGAAATCAGCATATAGTTCATGAATTGAATGAATGAATCATTGAAATGTGAGAATTAAAAAAACTATTGTTGTTAATGTTCATTCTAATCAGATTTATTTTATTGAAATTGAGAATGCTTTCTTTGTTTTAATGATTAAAAGAATTTAATTAGAAAGTTAACATTTTAGAACCGTTTGCAAATTATTTTGCGGATTTGATTATTAACCCTTTACTGTTCGGTATTAGAAATCGAAATCAACGGATAATATCTAATAATTTAAACCAAAACTGTCTTTCGCTGGACAAGGTTCCAACTAGACTGCGAGTTCTAGATCACATTTAGTGTGCTTTTTCTTTGAAAAATAGAAGACCAGGTCACTATAATAGTATATATACATTAAAATATAATAATATATATAAATAACTACCGATCAGAATGCATCACTTAAGAAATCTATTAATCTAACATAATGTATGAATAAATATTTTCAAAACTTATTTTTTCTAAGAGCATTGTAAGAAATATTAATTTAAATGTTCTCAAAAATGTGTTTGAAAAAAAGAAAAGGTATTATCATTCGGTAAATAATAATTATGAACGGAATAGCATACATATACAAAATAATGAAGCACATTAAGTTAAGAATGACTCATAATGAAGGTAAAAATAATGATGTAGAATACTCCAAAGTATATTCAGTGCACTACATAACTTAAGTCTATTAACTCGAGCATAATAACTCACTGAGTATTTAAGAATGGGTGGAAAAGAAAAAAATAATCTAACTGGTTTTTATACTCAACTATTTTTCTTTCTATTTACCCTTCTTCATAATAAAATTTTTTTTACGAAACTTGAGAACTCAATTTAAGACGATTTGGGGTGGAAAAAAAAATGCGAGACTCATGTATGCTTTGTAGTTTCGTTTTACAAGGGAAAAATAAATGAATTCCTTTCTGCTAGAAATAACTTCAGCGATAATTCCCTTAAGCTCCATCAATAATTTTTTTTCGCCTTCTTTTCGCAGTGCCTTCATTAGCCAAACAAAAGGTAATGAAGGCCCCTATCTTCAAAAATATTCATTAAGCAAATTGCGAATAAAATTTATCCCTAGCTATTTAATGCACCGGTGTTCCTAAAATTCGGATGTGTAAAGCTTTAGGCTGCGGTATTCAAAGGAATAAAGTAAAAAAACTGAACCATTATGTGCTTAATTCATATTTTTGGATTGGCTGTTTAGAGTAGGAGAGCTAGGAGGACTCCATTTAGCTTTGTTAGTTAATAGTAGTTGAGGGTAGAGTGAACTTGAATAACCAAAGGCAGTTTAACGAGTACATTATAAATTAAACTTTTTGGAATTTTTCGTTCAATTTTTTTTAATGTTACCTCTTACCTATGGCTATAAAACGTTAAGTGCTGGAAGCTATAAAATGTATTTTAAATATATTTTTGAATTAAAAATTATATTTTTATAAAGATGGTCATAAAAGAAATCGGCCAAAGGCTATGAGCACTAAATTATTTTGTTGTTTAGAGTCATATACTTTTTACTTTTATGATTTAATATTTATTATAAAAGTTATAATCATGACATAATATATGAAAGGATGAGAAAAAATATTAAAAAAAAAATGTCGTAGAACTTATTTTTGTTAATTTTTTTTTTCATGAAATATTAGTACTTCGAATGACAATTAAATTTAACACGTTTAATTATACATCTTAAGATGGCAAACAAAATGAAGTAACCGTTTTTCAAGCAGTGAGGTAATTAATTTAAGATTTGTTCCTTTTTTTAAATTTCGTGAAAGTTTCAACATAAACAAATTTTTTTTTAATTTTAACTACAAGTCTTTATGGCGCGAGTTCTTAATTTTTATTACTTGTATTTCTTGTTAAGTTTTTATTGCATTAATGAAAAAGTTAAATATCTTAATAATTAAATTTTTACTTGAATAGCTATATAGTTTTAAGTAATTGGAAAAGTGAGGATTTAGTTTAAAGAAAGTTAGTTGTTGTAGTATCTTCAAGGGGTTGCAGGAATGCTGCTTTATTCATTCGATAATCTGTGAATTAATATGAAACTTGTTTGTCATTTCGTGAATAAGATTGTGTTGAATTGGATTTTGTGCAATTATTAACCACATTTTATAATATTTTTATTCTATAAGTAATTCATTAAACACTAAATATGATTTTTGAAAATATTTTGAGAAATAATAATGCTTAAGTTCTAATTAAAGCTTAGGTCCTAAATTCAAAGCAAAGGAATATTCTTACATATATTTAAATTATATGAGTTGTTGTTTCTTATCCCACTTTGTTGACATCTAGGCATCAAGTCCATGAACCCGTGTCTTCTAATGAAATGAGTTTCTGTTGTGATGGAACCCCAGTAGGTTGAAGTCTGACTAGGCTCTCTGTGGCTGATGAAGGAGGGAAGTACCTTCCCAGAGGACTTCAGAAGAATTAACCTGCATTTAGGTATTGTATAGGAGAAAACCCGGAAAATTCGCCCCAGATAGTTCAACTCATGAGGCAAGATGCTGAATATCACAAACGCCATCAAGTCTCCTGCGTTTTGAATCAGTAAACTGCTATTAAATAATTCTATGTGAAACTCACTGAAAATTAAGTCTTCTAACCGATATGGAAGAACTGATCAGTAGCCCAGAGAAGCCAAAATGTAAAAACGGTACAGAGTTCATAATGTAGAAACACTATAAGCTAAAAATCTTGACTTGAAATGTAAGGATCAAGAAAAACTTTTATTATTATTGTACAGAGGATTGAGATTTATTTCATTGAAATTGTGAATACTTTCTCCATGATAAAGATTAAAAAGATTAAATTAGAAATTCAACATTTTCCAACGATTTACAAATTATTTTTTGGATTTTATTATTAACCATTCACTATTTGGTATCAGAAAAACGAAATCAATATATAATATATAATAATTAAAACAAATATATCTTTCACAATGTTCAATCTAGACTCCGAGTTCTAGATCACATTTAGTGTGTTCCTGTGAAAAATCCCAGACCATGTCTAGATAATAATATACATATATATTTAAATATAATGGAGTATGTAAATAAGAACACATAAGCATACATCACTTAAAAAATCTATTAATCGAACATAATATATAAAGAAATATTTTAAGAAGTTATTTTTCGCAAGAAAACTGTAATAAATATTATTTTTTTAAATATTCTCAGAAATGTGTTTCAAAAAGTAGAAGACTTATTATTCAGAAAATAATTATGAACGGAATAGCAGATATATACAAAATAATGAAGCAAATTAAGTTAAAAATGACTCATAATGAAGGAAAAAATAATGATGTAGAATACTCCAAAGTATATTCAGTGCACTACATAACTTAAGTCTATTAACCCGAGCATAATAACTCATTGAGTATTTAAGAAATTTAAGGAGGGAAATAAAAAAAAAAAAAAAAAAAATAGTCTAACTGGTTTTTATACTCAACTATTTTTTTATTCTATTTACCGTTCTTCATAATAACTTTTTTTTTACCATATTTGAGAACTCCATTTAAGACGATTTAGGGTGAAAAAAAATGCCAGACTCATCATATGCTTTGCAGTTTTGTTTTACAAGGGAAAAATAAAGGAATTCCTTTCTGCTAGAAATAACTTCAGCATTAATTCCCTTAAGCTCCATCAATAATTTTTTCCCGCCTTCTTTTTGCAGTGCCTTCATTACCCAAACAAAAGGTAGTGAAGGCCCCCATCTTCAAAAATATTCATTAAGCAAATTGCGAATAAAATTCATCCCTAGTTATTTAAAGGACCGGTGTTTTTAAAACTCGGATGTGTAAAGCTTTACGCTACGGTATTCAAAAAAATAGAGTAAAAAACTGAACCATTATCTTCTTAATTTATATTTTTGGTTTGGCTGTTTAGAGTAGGAGAGCTAGGAGGACTCAATTTAGCTTTGTTAGTTAACGGCAGTTGAGGGTAGAGTGAACTTGAAAAACCAAAGGCAATTTAACGAGTTGACTATAAATTAATTTTTTTGGAATTTTTCCTTCAATTTTTTTAATGCTACCTCTTCTATGGCTATAAAACCTCAAGTGCTAAGAGCTGTAAAAAGTATTTTAAATATATTTAAATTAAAAATTATATTCTTATGACCATGGTTATAAAAGAAGTCGGTCAAAGTCTGTATCAGCACCAAATTAATTTGTTGTTTAGAGTCATGTAATTTTTGCTTTTATTATTTAATATTATTTATTATAAATGTTATAGTCATGACATAATATATGAAAGGATAAGAGAGAATAGAAAAAAATGCCGAGGAATTATTTTCATTATTCACTTTTTTTTTCATGTAATATTGTCTCGAATGACAATTAAATTTCTCACGTTTAATTATACATCTTAAGATGGCAGATAAATAAAGTAATTGCCTCTCAAGCTGTAAGATAATTAATGTAAGAGTTGTTTCTTTTTCAAATTTTGTGAAAGCTTCAACATAAACCCATTTTCTTATTTTAACTTCAAGTGTTTATGACGCGAGTTCTTAATTATTATTATTTGTGTTTCTTGGCAACTTTTTATTACATTAATGAAAAAAGAAAAATACCTTATTATTTAAACTTTTATTTTAATAGCTATATAATTTAAGTTGTTGAAAAAGCTGCTAATTCAACTGAGGATTTTGTTTAAAGAAATATATTATTTAATTTATTTGTTAAAGTATTTATAAATGGTTGCAGGACTTTTTGTTTTACTTATTCGATAATCTGGGAATTAATATGCAACTTGTTTGTTCATTTGTTTTATAAAAATGTTAAAATTGTGTTGAACAGGATTTTATACAATTATTAATCACATTTTGTGTTTTCATATTATAAGTAATTCGTTAAATAATAAATTATTATTTTTGATAATATTTGGAAACAGAATTTTGTTTTAGAAAATAATGAAAAAGTAATTTTAATGTTTTATCTTATGTTTTGTATTGTTATTATACTGTCAATACTATTGTTGTAGAACTAATTGCATTGAAGTTTCAAATCTTTAAAGAACATTGAAACTTGAGACCTAAATTTATGTAACTACATATTATTACATATAATTACATTATATAACTACATATTACTACATATAACTATATTATAAAACTTCATATTTTTTAATTACATAAATAAATTCCAATTATAAATTACTTTTAAATAAGGCTGTCAGAAACACATTTGGAGTTGTCTTCTAACTAATGAGTACTTCCATGAATAATCAAAATGTTTGAATGGTACCAGTTGATAAATATATATAGAAAGACATTACGCTAAAAGATCTTTGCTTGATATGTGATTTTGTTATTAACAATTTTATTATTAATGTGTATACAAATGAGATTTATTTCACTGGAACTGTGTATGCTTTCTCCATGACAATAATTAAAGGGATTTAATTAAAATTTATAATTTACCAAAAAATAGTAAAATTATTTTTTTTTCGGGTAAATATTAACCGGGGTCCCAATGGCCGAGTAAATAGCGCTCTGGCGCTTGGTGCCACAGGTTTCATGTTTGAGTTCCGGCGATGCAATGTATGTTTGTAGTTGTTTAAAATCCAGTTTGAACCCCAAATCAAGATCAAATATGACTGTAGAGTGTTCGGCGTAGGATTAGCAACCCTATCACGTAAAAAGAAATCATCTCCTGTCTCGAATTTTGTCAATATGCAGACGGCCTTAGCCCATCTAAGATCAGTTACTCCACTGATGATGATTATTAAATATTAATCCTTTACTGCTTCATATCAGAAAATTAAAATCGGTATATAATATCCAATAATTGGACCAAATCTATCTTTTATTGGGCAAGGTACAATATAGACCCGATTCTAGATCACATTTAGTGTGCTTTTAATGTGAAAAATCCAAGACTATGTCATTACAATAATATATATGAATATTAAAATATAATACCGTATGTAAATAGCTACACATCCCCATACATCACTTAAGAAATCTTTGAATGGAACATAACATATGACGAAATACTTTAAAAGTTATTTTGTTGTAAGGACATTGTCAATATTACTTTAAATGTTCTCAAAAATGTTTTTCAAAAAATAGAAGCGTTATCATTCGCAAAATAATACTTAAGAACGAAGTAACTCACATATACAAAATAATAAAGAAAATTAAGTTAAGAATGACTCATAATGAAGAAAAAATAATGATGAATTCTCTAAAGCACATCTGTGCACTACATAACTTAAAGTCTATTACTCGAGCATAATAACTCATTGAGTATTTAAGAAATTTAAGAATGTGAAGAAGAAAAAAAAAATAGTCAAACTGGTTTTTATACTCAACTATTTTTTTCTTCTATTTACCCTTCTTCATAACAACTTATTTTTTTACCAACTTTAAAAACTCCATTTAAGACGATTTGAGGTGGAAAAAAAATGCGAGACTCATATGCTTTTGTAGTTTCGTTTTATAAGGGAAAAATAAAGGAATTCCTTTCTGCTAGAAATAACTTCAGCGTTAATTCCCTTAAGCTCCATCAATAATTTTTTTCCGCCTTCTTTTAGTAGTGCCTTTATTACCCAAACAAAATGTAATGAAGGCCCCTATCTTCAAAAATATTCATTAAGCAAATTGCGAATAAAATTCATTCCTAGTTTATTTAATGGACCGGTGTTTTTAAAACTCGGATGTGTAAAGCTTTAGGCTACGGTATTCAAAGGAATAAAGTAAAAAAAAACTGAACCATTATCTTCTTAATTAATATTTTTGGATTGGCTGTTTAGAGTAGGAGAGCTAGGAGGACTCAATTTAGCTTTGTTAGTTAATAGTAGTTGAGGGTAGAGTGAGCTTGAATAAAAAAGGCAATTTAACGAGTTTACTATAAATTAAACTTGTTGGAATTTTTCCTTCAATATTTTTTTAATTCCACCTCTTCTATGGCATTAAAATGGTAAGTGTTAGAAAGCTATAAAAAATATTTCAAATATATTTGAATTAAAAATTATATTTTTACGGAGGTGGTCGTAAAAATAGTCGGTCAAAGGTTATATCAGCATTAAGTTATTTTGTTGTTTAGAGTCATATAATTTTTACTATTATTATTTAATATTATTTATTATGAAAAATACAATCATGTCATAATATATTAAAACATAAAAGAAACTATTTTAAAAAAAGATGTCGCGGAATTTATTTTCTTTATTCACTTTTTTTTTCATGAGATATTAGTATCTCGAATGACAATTAAATTTCACGCGTTTAAATTATACTTCTTAAGATGACAGAAAAATAAAGTAACCGCCTTTCAAGTTGTACGATAATTAATTTAAGAGTTGTTTCTTTTTTAAATTTTTGAAAGCTGCAATATAAATCTATTTTTTATTATTTTAACTTAACGTCTTTATGACGCGAGTTCTTAATTTTTATTATTTATACTCCAGCTGAGTTTTTATTACATTAATAAAAAAGACAAATATTATATTCTTATTAATTAAATTTTTAGTTGAATAGCTATATAATTTATGTTATTGAAAAAGTCACTAACTCAACTGAGGGTTCAGTGTAAGGAAATGTAATATTTATCATAGTTTATTTGTTACATTATATACAAAATGTTGCATGAATTTATTTCTTCGATAATCTGGGAATTAATAAGCAACTTGTTTGTGCATTTATTGTATTAAAATATGAAACTTGTGTTGAATTGGATTTCATACAATTTTTAATCACATTTTGTAATATTTTTATTTGATATGTAATTCATTAAATAATAAATATGATTTCGGAAAAAGTTTGAGACAATTTTATTTTGAGAAATACTGATGAAATGATTTTAATGTGGGCCTTTACCACACTGGCAATTCAGTTGTTGCAAACCTATTGCTCTGAAATGCCAGATCTTAAAAACACATTGAAGCGTAAGTCCTAAATTCAAAACAAATCAATATTCTCACATATTTTTTAATTACATGAATTGTTGCGTTTTATCCCACTTGGTCGACAGCAACATCTAGACCAAGTCCATGAGCACGTGTATTCTTAAGGAATGAAGGGGGTAGCTTCTGTTGTTATGGAACCCCCGTAGGTAGAAGTCTGATTTGGCTCCTTGTCGATGAACTACACTGCATTTTCTTCCCTGTATAGTAGAAAAACCGTTTACAATTCCACCACGTAACCCGATTAACGAGTCATGGAGTTTACTCGTTTTTTGAAACAATGTCTACAACAACGTCGTCTGAGGATTGAACCTCAAACCTAATGCTCATCAGCGCCGCACGCTGCCACTGAGCCACGAGTCGGGCAATTAAACAAGTAAATTCAAATTATAAATTACTATTAAATAATAGTGTGTAAAACTCGTTTGGATTTAAATCTTCTAATTGATGAGTTCTTCCATAAGTAGCCAAAATGTCAAGAATGTACTGAATTTATAAATATGTGTAGAAAGAGCATATGCTGAAAACTCTTGGCTTGAAATGTGAGCATCAAGAAACACTTGTTATTAATGTGCAGGAGACTGAGATTATTTTCATTGAAATTGTGATTACTTTCTCCATGATAATGTTTTAAAGTATTTAATTAGAAATTTAACATTTTCCCACGATCTAAAATTATCTTTTGGATTTGATTATTAATCCTTTACTGTTTGGTATCAGAAAATCGAAATCAACATATAATATTTAAATAAATATGTCTTTCACCGGACAAGGTTCCATGTAGACTCCGAGTTCTAGATCACATTTAGTGTGCTTTTCCAGTGAAAAATCCAAGACCATGTCACTATAATAGTATATATATATTAAAATATATCAGAGTGTGTAACAAAACATCAGTATGCATCATTTAAGAAATCTATTAATCGAAATTAATATATGAAGAAATATTTTAAGAAGTTATTATTTGTTAGATATATAATTTTAAATGTCCTCAAAAATGTGTTTCAAAACATAGAATTAATAATCATTATTGTTTAGAAAATAATAATTATGAACAAAATAACAGACATACATAAAATAATGAAGAAAATTAAGTAAAGAATGACTCAAAGTTGGAAAAAAATAATGTAGAATACTTTAAGCTACATCAGTGCACTGCATAACTTAAATCCATTACCCGAGCATAATAACTCACTGAGTATTTAAGAAATTTAAGAATGGTAGGAAGGGAAAAAAACAATCTAACTAGTTTTTATACTGAACTATTTTTTCCTCTATTTACTCTTCTTCATAATAACTTTATTTTTTTTACCAACTTTGAGAATTCCAATTAAGACGATTTGGAGTGTAAAAAAAATGCGAGACTCATCATATACTTTGTAGTTTTGTTTTACAAGGGAATAATAAAGGATTTGCTTTCTGCTAGAAATAACTTCAGCGTTAATTCCCTTAAGCTCCATCAATAATTTTTTTCCCGCCTCCTTTTCACAGTGCCTTCATTACCCAAACAAAAGGTAATGAAGGCCTCTATCTTCAAAATATTCATTAAGCAAATTGCGAATAAAATTCATCCCTAGTTATTTAATGGACTGGTGTTCTTAAAACTGGGATGTGTAAAGCTTTAGGCTATGGTATTCAAAGGAATAAAGTAAAAAACTGAACCCTTATCTTCTTAATTTATATTTTTGGATTGGCTGTTTAGAGTAGGAGAGCTAGGAGGACTCAGTTTAGCTTTGTTAGTTAACAGTAGTTGACGGTAGAGTGAACTTGAATAACCAAAGGCAATTTAACGAGTTCATAATAAATTAGTCTTTTTTGAATTTTTCCTTCAATTTTTTTTAATGCTAGCTCTTCTATGGCTATAAAACGTTAAGTGATAGATGCTATAAAAAGTATTTTAAATATATTTGAACTAAAAATTATATTTTTATGAAGAAGCACGTAAAAGATGTTAATATAATTTTTACTTTTATTGTTTAATATTATTTATTATAAAAGTTATAATGATGACTTAATAAATGAAAGGATAATAGAAAATATTTTTAAGAAATGTCGTGAAATTTATTTTCATTAGTCAATTTTTTTTCCCATGAAATATTAGTGTCTCGAATGACAATTAAATTTCTCACGTTTAATTATACATCTTAAGATGACAGAAGAATGAAGTAACCGCCTTTCAAGCAGTGAGGTAATTAATTTATGAGTTGTTCTTTTTCAAATTTTGTCAAAGGTTCAGCATAAATCCATATTTTTTTAATTTTAACTTCAAGTCTTTATGACGCAAGTTCTTAATTTTTAATATTTGTATTTCTTGTTAAGTTTTTATTACATTAAAGAAAAAGAAAAATATCTTAAATTATATAGTTATTCAAATAAAAATTTATTTATTAGGTTCTTGAAAAAATTACAAATTCCACGAAGTATTTAGTTTATTTCTTACAGTATCTCCAAGAAATTGCAAGGATTTTTTTTATTTATTCGATAATCTAAGAATTAATATGCAACTTGTTTGTTCATTTGTTGAATAAAATTGTGTTGAACTGAATTTCATTCATTTATTATTTATATTTTGTAATATTTTTATTTTATATGTTATTCCTTAAATAATAAATATGATTTTTGAAAATTTTTTGGAACGCAATTTGGTTTTGAAAAATAATGATAACAGTTATTGTAAAGTTAGCCTTAACTTTTGCCCTTATAATATCATTACAAAAGAGCTTTGAGGTCTTTTATGTTGTTCATTTTCTAAGGTCGCATTTCCAGATTCAAACTATTCAAACCATCGTATCACTATGTAAACATGAGCTGTATCATTTACTAATGTGACTTGTATATTTTATAAAAGTGGTCATAAAAGAAGTTGATTAAAGGCTATCAGCATTAAATTATACTGTTTATAACCATAGAATTTACTTTTATTATTTAATATTATTTATTATAAAAGTTCTAATAATCGTGAGATATATGAAAGGACAAGAGAAAATATTTTAAAGAAATGTCGCGGAATTTATTTTTATTATTCAAATTTTTTTTGTGAAATATTAGTGTCTCGAATGACAATTAAATTTCACGCGCTTAATTATACATCTTAAGATGACAGAAAAATAAAGTAACCGCCTTTCAAGCAGTGAGGTAATTAATTTAAGAGTGGTTTGTTTTTCAAATTTTGTGAAAGTTTCAACATATTTTATAACAACTATTTTTTAAAAATTTTAATTTCAAGTTTTTATGATGCGAGTTCTTAATTTTTATTTTTTGCATTTCTTGCTGAGTATTTATTACATTAATGAAAAACGAAAAATATCTTATTAATTAAAATTTTATTTGAATATCTACATAGTTTTAAGATATTAAAAAAGTTAATTCAACTGAGAATTTAGCTTAAAGAAATGCAATATTTAGTTTATATGTTACAGTATCTTCAAAAGGTAGCAGGACATTTTCTTATTCGATAATCTGAGAATTAATGTGCAATGTTGTTTGAGCATTTGTTGTATAAAAATGTGAATATTGTGTTGAACTGGATTTTATATAATCACTAGAAGACCCGGCCACGCGTTGCTGTGGCTTTCTTGTATTTCGTTCAATTATTAGATACTATAATTGGTATTGTTATCGTTTGCTGTTGTGGTTTGATTTGTTGACATGAGGGCCCTTCTCAGCACGTCTACGTCGTACCTCACGCCTACGGGTATTGTTGAGGTTAGATTTTTTTGGTGGCATTTTACTGAAAATGATAATTGAAAAAATACAATACAATTCAAATAAAATCGAGATATAATAATAAATTACTTAAAAAAAAATTCACAATAAAATGTAAACGATTGTTTAAGGTACACGAACACGTTCGAATGAATTTTTTATCTTTGTACACATTTTTGGATTGAATGTATCTAAAAACTAATGATTTCACATAAAAAATTTCATTATTATCATTATTTTTTTATTTTATTTATTTTTATAAGCTAAAATAAGCGTAAAAATGGCCAAAACTTGATACTGTTACAAAACATGATAACTCAAAATCAAATCAATATTTTTTAAATTTCTAAGTTTGTATTTGTTAGTACTAACATATTACAGGGAATGGATCTCTGGTAAATTTATATCTTTATTATTTTGTGCTAGTTTAAATGCTGTCGACACAAAATTCTTTCAAAATTTGCATGTCATTCCAAGCTTAACAATTAAAATAAAAAATACTTATGTAGCTATAATCATTTCAGAGTTTTATTACCTGTAAACATTTATGATAAACATAAATACAAAGTTTTGTAACATTTGGATCAAAATTACTTGTGTTATGGTGCTTCACATGAAAACAAAAAGCATAAAAATTCATTCTGAGAAAAAGTTAAAAACAACATTTAATTGGAGATATTACTTTTAAAAATGTTGTAAATATATTAAAATGCCATTGAATTATCAAGTTCATAGTCTTATTTATTAAAAAATATAGTTTTATTTTTCCTTAAAGCTCTAAATATTTTCTGAGCTTTGTTTTGAAAAAGTTAAAATTTGCTCAACAAAATTTTTTTTTTACAACTTCCTCCTATTTGCAAAGGCTTTTTAATATGAAATGACCTGGATTTAAAATATTTAGCCTTTTTTCAAGTGTTTTGATTAAATACATTCAAAACCTTTGAACTTCACATAAAAATATCAACTTTAACTATTTTTTATACAATTTATTCTTTAAAATATGGATAAACATTGCAAAAATGTGATATTGTTGCAAAACTTGATAATTCAAAAATAAATAAAACATGAATAGTTTTTTCCTTTGCAAATATTTTTATGCTGGGAATATCCTTATGTAGGTAATATACTGTTTTCAAATTTATATCTTAATTATTTATACATTTTTGTATGCTTAAAGTTTGTCGACACAAACCTTTTTTTTTACATATTTACAAAAATTCTTAGTTTAAAAACTGAAATAAAAATAAGTTATGAATTTAGGTTAATTTCCATGTTCTATTCCTTTCATACATTTAAAGAAAACTTTTACATAAAGTTTCAAAGCATTTAAATAAAAATATATGGGTATTATGATGTTTTAAAGGAACACAAAATGCATAAAAATTCAAATAAGAAATAATTAAAACCAACTTCTAAATGTAAATAAAAACAAATGTACATACATAAAAATGTTATTCAGCTTTAAATTCTCCTTTATTAATATAAAAACTTATTTATTTGTTTTGTGTTTCTTTAAATAACTTCCAATTTAAAAGTACCATTTATCAATTTTTCTTCGACAATATTCAAATCATTCAAATTCTTTGTTTTTCAAATAAAAAAGTTTAAAAAAAAAAAAATGTCCTTGATTTTCAACTTGCAACTATTATAACACCTTTTATAAAATTTTAATGTTATCATTATATGAAATAATTGCAGAGTTTACTTCATTTTGACACTTTTAAAAAAATGCTTAAAATTCATCATATTTCTTTAAAATTATATTGTCTATATTATATTATCTTGCAGATCACATTTCATTTTAGAATTCTTAATCAAATAAAACACATGTTGACAAACTTTAAGTATAGAAAAGTTCAATGTTTTGATTCGCAACTTTTCATTCAGTATATTTTATTCCAATTCAAATTTAGAATTTTATGATGAAAGAAATCGCAAAACAAATGGAAAAGTTAATGAGCTTTATTGTCTATATTATATTATCTTATAGATCACATTTCATTTTAGAATTCTTAATCAAATACAACACATGTTGACAAACTTTTTCAAAAAATGCTTAAAATTCATCATATTTCTTTAAATTTACAAAAATTCTTAGTTTAAAAACTGAAATAAAAATAATCAATGAATTTAGGTTAATTTCCATGTTCTATTCCTTTCATACATTTAAAGAAAACTTTTACATAAAGTTTCAAAGCATTTAAATAAAAATATATGGGTATTATGATGTTTTAAAGGAACACAAAATGCATAAAAATTCAAATAAGAAATAATTAAAACCAACTTCTAAATGTAAATAAAAACAAATGTACAGACATAAAAAAAATGTTATTGAGCTTTAAATTCTCCTTTATTAATATAAAAACTTATTTATTTGTTTTGCTTTCTTTAAATAACTTCCAATTTAAAAGTACCATTTACTGCATTTTGACACTTTTTAAAAAAATGCTTAAAATTCATCAAATTAATATTATCAATATATTATATTATCTTGCAGATCACATTTCTTTTTAGAATTCTTAATCAAATAAAACACATGTTGACAAACTTTAAGCATAGAAAAGTTCAATGTTTTGATTCACAACTTTTCATTCCATATATTTTATTCCAATTCAAATTCAAACTTAGAAAATAAAAAAAAATATTGATAATAAAATCAGGTAATACTTGCATACATTTGATTTATTTCGCATAGAAATAATATAAATTTCATACATTATAATTTTCACAACATTTAAAGTAGTACATAAAACAATAATATTCAGAATTTTACGGTTATGTAGTACAGTTATCAGGACACGGCGCCATTTAAAAATAGTCATTATATTGTTCGAAAAAAAAAACACTACACTGTTGCCACTACATTGGTCTGCCAAAGAAATTTTAAAATATATTTAGGGGTGGACCCCCCTTATCACTTAGGGGTTTAAAAAATAGATTACGACCGATTCGCAGACCTACCAAATATGCACAAAAATTTTCATAAGAATCGGTCGAGCCGTTTCGGAGGAGTTTGGCAACAAACACTGTGACACGAGAATTTTATATATTAGATTAATCACATTTTCTAATATTTTCATTTCATACTTAATTCATTAAATAACACATATGAATTTGAAAATTTTTTTGTCAGAGTTTTGTTTCAAAATTAATGATGAAGTCATTTTAATGTTTTATCTTTCATTTTGCATTGGTATCTAACTTTACTATAGCGGCACATTTATTGGTTACAAAACTAAGTGCACTGAAATCTTAAAAAAAAAAATTGAAACTCAAGTGCTAAATTCGAAGCAGATTAATATTCTTACATATTTTTTAATTATACAAGTAAATTCAAATTGTAAATTGCTATTAAATAATATTGTGTGAAAACCATTTGGAGTTAAATTTTCTAACTCATGATTTTTTTCACGACTAGCTAAAATGCCAAAACGGTACAGAGTTGATAAATATATGAAAAAAGACCATATGCTGGAAAATCTTGCCTTTAAATGTGAGGATCAAAAAACAAATTTCGTTATTAATGTGCAGGAGATTGAGATTTATTTCATTGAAATTGTGAATATTTTCTCCATGATAATGAATAAAAGGATTTAATTAGGAATTTAAAATTTTCCAACGCTTTAAAAATTACTTTCAGGATTTGAATATTAACCCTTTACTGTTTGGTATTAGAAATCGAAATCAACTTATAATATCTCATAATTAAACCAAATCTGTCTTTAACAGGACAAAGTTCCATCTAGATCACAAAATAAAGCAGGACATTTAGTGTGCTGTTACTGTGAAATATCCAAGAACATATCTTTATAATAGTATATATATCGATTAAAATAGAATAGAGTATGTATGTAATAGCACATCAGCATGCATCACATAATAAATCTATTAATCGAACGTACTACATGAAGAAATATTTTAAGAAGTTATTTTTTGTAAGAAATATTTCAAATGTTCTCAAAAATTAGAAGCGTCATCATTCAGAAAATAATAATTATGAACTGCATAACAGACATATAAAAATAATGAAGCAAATTAAGTTAAGAATGACTCGTAATGAACGAAACAATAATGACGTATGCCGTCCAAGTGCCCTGCATAACTTAAGTCTATTACCCGAGCATAATAACTCATTGAGTATTTAAGAAATTTAAGGAAAAAAATAGTCTAACTGATTTTTATTCTCAACTATTTTTTTCCTTTTATTTACCCTTCTTCATATTAACTTATTATTTTTTTTACCAACTTTGAGAATTCCATTTAAGACGATTTGGGGTGCAAAAAAAATGCGAGACTCATCCTATGCTTTGTAGTTTTGTTTTACAAGTTAAAAATAAAGGAATTCCTTTCTGCTAGAAATAACTTCAGCGTTAATTCCCTTAAGCTCCATCAATAATTTTTTTTCGCAGTGCCTTCATTACCTAAACCAAAAGGTAATGAAGGCCCCTATCTTCAAAAATATTCATTAAGCAAATTGCGAATAAAATTCATCCCTAGTTATTTAGTGGAACGGTGTTCTTAAAAACTCAGATGTGTAAAGATTTAGGCTACGGTATTCAAAGGAATAAAGTAAAAAAATTGAATCATTATATCCTTAATTTATATTTCTGGATTGGCTGCTTAGAGTAGGAGAGCCAGGAGGACTCCATTTAGCTTTGTTAGTTAATAGTAGTTTAGGGTAGAGTGAACTTGAATAACCACAATTCAATTTAACGAGTTCACTATAAATTAAACTTTTTGGAATTTTTACTTCATTTTTTCTAATGCCACCTGTTTTATTGCTATAAAACGTTAAGTACTAGAAGCTATAAAGAGTATTTTAAATATATTTGAATTAAAAATTATATTTTTATGAAGAGGGTCATAAAAGAGTTCGGTCAAAAGCTAACAGCATTAAATTATTTTGTTGTTTATAGCCATATAATTTTTTTTTATTATTAAAATATTATTTATTATAAAAGTTATAATCATGGTATAATATATGAAAGGATAAGAGAATACATTTAAGAATGTGTCGTGAAATTTTTCATCATTCATTTTTTTCCCATGAAGTATTAATGTCTCGAATGACAATTTAATTTCACACGTTTAATTATACATCTTGAGATGACAGAAAAATAAGTAACCGCCTTTCAAGAGTTGGTTTAAGAGTTGTTTTTTTCAAATTTTGTGAAAGGTTCAACATAAACCTTTTTTTTTTTATTATTTTAACTTCAGATCATTATGACGCGAGTTGTTAATTTTTATTATTTGTATTCTTACTGAGTTTTTATTACATTAATGAAAAAAATATCTTAATAATTAAATTTTTATTTGAATAGCTATATAATTTAAGTTATTGAAAAAGTTACTAATTCCACTGAGAATTTAGTTTAAAGAAAATGTGTTATATAATTTTATTTGTTACAGTATCTTCAAGAGGTTGCAGGAATATATTTTTTTATTCATTTGATAATCTGTGAATTAATATGCAACTTGTTTGTGCATTTGCCATATAAAATTGTGTTGAACTGGATTTTATAAATTATTAATCACGTTTTGTAATATTTTTATTTGATACGTAATTAATTCAATAGTAAATTTGATTTTTGAAAATTATTTTTAAACCAAATTTTCGTTTTGAGAAATAGTGATGAAGTGATTTTAATGAATTTTTAGATATAATGATAATATTTTAATAATTTTTATCTTATGTCGTGCATTGTTATCTACCTTTACTTGGCAATTCAGTTGTTGCAGAACTAATTGCACTGAAGTTATAAGTCTTAAAAACACATTGAAACTTAAGTCTTAAATTCGAAGCAAAGTAATATTATTACAGCAGAACCTCTGTAACTCGAACTTCAAGGGAGACGCAAATAATTCGAGTTATAGAGTTTTCGACTTATGGAGGATTTCGACTTACGCGGATTTTGTCGGGAAATATTCGACTTGTAGAGGTTTAGATTTTGAGTTAAAGAGGTAAAATAAATAAAAAATTCATGTTACAGAGGTAATCAAGATGTTTATTTGCGAAATTAAAAATATTTTGTATTAAAAAAAGTCAGTTATTTTTTTTTTTGCTTTCGACTATTCGACCCTTCTCTATCTATAGCATTATCTGAGCTATAAAGAGCAGAAAATTATTTTTCTTCCGTGTCGCTATTTCATAGAATTGATTATTTTATTTACTATATACTCATACATTGTTTTCTAAGAAACAATGGCGTGCATTGTCGGCAAATAAACAAATCTTTAAAATCGGTAACTTATTTTTCTTCGAACTATAGAGGTAATTTGTTTCAAATGATCGAGTTGTAAAATCAAACATTGCTAATGTTCGAGATACAGAGGTCCAATTTTTTTTTTTTGAGTTACGGAAGGGAAAATATATACAAAACGGCTTGTGGGGATTGACTAATTATTTCGACTTATAGAGGGTTGAAATTTCGAGTAATGGAGGTTTTGGGGCTTGAAGGGAAGGGAATAAAACATTTTTTCGAGTTGTGGAGGTTTTCGACTTATCGCTGTTCGACTTAAAGAGGTTTTACTGTATAAGTTTTTTTAATTATTAATTCAACTTATAAATTGCTATTAAATAATTCGGCTTGAAACTCCTTTGGAGTTGTCTTCGAAATTATGAGTTCTTCCATGAGTAGCCAAAATATCAAAACGGTACTGAATTGATAAATAGAAATAGAAATCAGAATATGGTTATACGCTGAAAAATCTAATAAACAATTATATTTGGAAATCGGAATATGGTTATACGCTGAAAAATCTAAAAACAGTTATATTTGGAAATCGGAATATGGTTATACGCTGAAAAATCTAATAAACAGTTATATTTGGAAATCGGAATATGGTTATACGCTGAAAAATCTAATAAACAGTTATATTTGGAAATCGGAATATGGTTATGCGCTGAAAATCTAATAAACAATTATATTTGGAAATCGGAATATGGTTATGCGCTGAAAAATCTAATAAACAATTATATTTGGAAATCGGAATATGGTTATACGCTGAAAAATCTAATAAACAATTATATTTGGAAATCGGAATATGGTTATACGCTGAAAAATCTAATAAACAGTTATAAAATCGGAATAGGGTTATACGCTGAAAAATCTAATAAACAGTTATATTTGGAAATCGGAATATGGTTATACGCTGAAAATCTAATAAAAAATTATATTTGGAAATCGGAATATGGTTATACGCTGAAAATCTAATAAACAGTTATATTTGGAAATCGGAATATGGTTATACGCTGAAAAATTTAATAAACAGTTATATTTGGAAATCGGAATATGGTTATACGCTGAAAAATCTAATAAACAGTTATATTTGGAAATCGGAATATGGTTATACGCTGAAAAATCTAATAAACAATTATATTTGGAAATCGGAATATGGTTATACGCTGAAAAATCTAATAAACAATTATATTTGGAAATCTGAATATGGTTATACGCTGAAAAATCTAATAAACAATTATAGATTCCAGAAAACAGATTTCTGGTATGTATTTAGAGTGCACATCCTATTTTTCGGGAAATAATTATGCTCAGTGAATTTCGAGATTGAATTATTTGCCTGTTGACTTGACTGACAAAATATACCCGGTCCAAAATACATTTAAATAATCCATCGAAATGATTAATAATCCTACTGCAATAATATTTTTATCTCACCAAAACAATCCGCCAAACTAGAAAGATTTCGTACAAAATTTCTCTTACCTTCCCAGTTCAGCGAACTGTACTGTCAATGAGATGGGCTGTAGTTAGTCAATTGTTGTCGTCGTATCCCTCATGGTAGGAGGAAAAAGGGGTGCAGCTTCTGTTCTGATGGAGCACCCGTAGGTAGAAGTCTGACTTCTGCTTCGTGACGCTCTTACAGTCATAAGTGACCAGGAACTACGGTTTAAAGTGAATTCCAAACCCCTACAAACATCCATGGCACCGCCGGGACTCGAACACGATAGCTGAGTTAGTCAATTCAAATAAATATTTACAGTACGCATGATTATTTACACATGACGATATGACACACAAAAATAATAGAAATAAAGACACAAAATACCACGGATGACTGCCAACAAGAAAATTCTAAAAATCCAGGGAGAAAAATTCTTACACCAAAGTCCGGTTACAGTTAAGTGGAAGGATAAAGAGTTCACGCGGTAAATAATACAAAATGTTCTAGAAAGACAGCATTTTCGTCAGATGCATCGACATAACTCGTTTACTGAAATCATTTGATGAAAATTTTATTAAAAGTATTTAGTTAATGCAATGGTATAAGAAATTTCTTTACTTCATTACATTTTAAACTTTGTTATACAATGCCCTGAAACCCGATTCCAGATTTCCCAATTCCAGAATCCTGATTCTAGAAATCAGATTTCAAATCAGGGAAATATTTAGAGTGAACATCCTATTTTTCCAGAAAGAATTATGCTCAGTGAGTTTCGAGATTGAATTATTTGCCTGTTGACTTGAATGACAAAATATACCCAGTCCAAAATACATCTAAATAATCCAACGAAATGATTTATAATCCTATTGCAATAATATATCCCTGAAATATTTAATACTTGATGTAATCGTTTAAGATCCTGATTCGTGGCAAGATGCAACGCTAGGGAGCATTAGGGCTGAGGTTCAATATCTGGTGGCCTTGTTGTAGACACTTTTTCAATTCCTTCTATTAGCTCACACTCTCCCTATCACACTCTATATATCTTGTTCAAATTTTCAATCGTTCATAAAATACTTTTTATTCATCCACTCAAGTTCAAATACATTTTTTTTGAACTCGTAGTGGATAGCACTTGAGGTCAATGCTGTTTTTTCAAATATTGATTCAGTAATTAAATTTAATTAATTAGTTTTAGTTTTTTTTTAGATTTAAATTGCATGTATCTACCAATAGATGGCGCCAGATAAACTTTAAAAAAAGAAGGAATGAAAATTATTTATAAAGGACTTTCTGCAATAGAGTGAAAAAAAAAGTAGGAATGGACTTAAATTTTTTTTTTTTTATATTACTTGTTTTTAAAAAAAATCGAGGGGATTCGACGGTGCGTGTGAGGTTCAGCATCTTGCCTCATTGGTCAGATTACTTGGTGGAAGTCTTCCGGGTTTTCTCCCCCACGATACTCAAAGTCATCCATTTTCTCCCATGCGATACGGGGTAGTTCCACCTAAAAGTCCTCCCGGAAGGCCCGCGCCCTTTTTCTTCAGCGACTTGGTGCCAAGTCAGGGGGTGCTTCATCATAGCAGAAGTTACCGCCTTTCCGTCAGCACTGTAGGCTTGGTGTGATTTGTCACTCTACTGTTGAAATATTCTTTAGATAGATGAAACATTTTAAATAACATAAACTTTTTCTGTCAATATAGAAAAAGTATTCGTTTTTGACAATTACTTACAAAACCTTGCATAATTAGTTTTTCAATAACATTTGCAACATGTTTTTTTTACGCTACCACAGTTACACCATTTCGATTTCCTATTCTTCTACTTCACTAGCGCAACAGCCCCATGGTCAGGCCACCAGCCCCAAGGCCATCTGCCTACAGTAGATTTCGAAACATGAGATGTTTTTCTTTTTGCGGGATAGGTTTGCCAATACTACGCCCAACAATGATATTAGACTTTGGACCTACGGTTTAATGTGGATTCCGAACACCGTTACAATCTTCCATGACACCACCGGGTCTCAAACTCGAAACCTGTGGCACACAGCGCTAATCACTCGGCCATCACACTTTTCCTATTATTTGGTAAGATTTATTAGCAAGTTGTTTAGAACATTTTTCTTGCTATAATTCTTTTAATTAATAAACGAGACGGAGATCAGTACATATTTGTAAGTAGCTTCGTTCTTTTATAGGAAATTCAGTTATATGATGATGGTTTATAATGAAATCCTTAACTATTTCAGCTTTTCTACTCACAATTTAGGTAAATAATGTTTTTTTCTAATAATTAAATACGACATATTTTTCTAGTTATTTTTATAGCTGTACTTTTTGTAAGACTGAACATCTCCTAAAAGACAAAAAATCTGCACATCTGTAATTAATTTAATTAAATAGTTAAAAAAAGTGCTTTGAGTCTTGAATGTTTTCACAACTCATTTATTTTTCTCTTAGACTTAATTAAATGGAAAAGAAAGCTGGAAAAATGAGAAAATTATTTTTTTGTATCGTTGCCCAATTTGTAGTTCAATATCCTCATTTATAAATTTGAAAATTTTATAATTACTAATTTAATTTTTTTATTGTAGATATTAAAATATCATTAATCGTTTTTTTTTAAAAAAAAGTGATTTTAGAGATTTTAATTTCATGATTCATTTGGTTTGATTGGTCGCTCTACGGTCATCTTGTACACACTTTAGGTTAAACAGACGGGGACCTACAGTTTAACGTGGATTCCGAACCACTACAAACATCGATGGCACCGCTGGGACTCGAACCCGAAACCAGTGGTACCGAACGCAAGAGTGCTAGCCACTCGGCCGTTCAGGCCCGTTCATTTGGATTATGTGAAATTGGTATCTGCTACATTCAGATGTTTAAACGTAATGTTGTAGTTGAAACATAAATTTTTAATAAAATATAAAAAAAATATTGAACTTCTATTTTATTAGTATATGCCAAGACATAAATACAAATTTATGCACATGACTATATGTATTGTGAAACACGTAGAATATTTTAATGGAAATGAATAAAACAAATTTGATTAGTTTAAATTTAAGAAATATATTATTTTTGTATATGTAAATATATTATTTTGTACTTTGTATCTTATTATTTTTAATAATGTAATTTTTTTTATTATTTTGATATTTATTTGCTGTACTGATTAATATACTAAAAATAACAATGCGTTTGGAAAATAAAAATAATTTAGGAACTTTTTCTTATTTAAAGTTATTATCGTTCTAACTTATAAAATTTGACTAATTCATTGTGAAATTGAAAAAATAAGATAGGAAGTACAGTAGGCAACGTTAAAAGTGCAATTCAAATTTTTTGAACTAAAATAAATATTTTTCATTACAGAAATATAAACATTTCAATATTTTTGCTTCTTATTGAATAAACTTATAATTAATATAAAAAAAAATAACATTGATTTTTTTTCAGCAGGTAAAATTATTATGAAGACTTTATTTAGCAAAACAAATTTACATATTCTTAAATAAATGTAAATCATGCTAAAAAGTACCATCTTAACAGATGCAAATTCTAATCCACTAATGGCGTAGGTTGCAGCCACTGCTTATAGTGACGAGGAAACTCGATGATCGCGTGTGTAAATTATCTCACATCGATAGAAATTTACCTTGGTCAGAATTTGTCGTTGTTTTCTTCTTTACGATGTACAAACGTGAGGCAGTTACCCTTCAAAGCCCTTCCGGAAGACAATTCCTTCTCTTCATCGTCCGTCGGTAGACTATAAGTGGCATTATTAAGTAGAACACTAATTTCCCCCAGTAGCCAGCAGAAAAAATAAATTATTAAATATAGCAATATCTCACTCTCTCAAATCAGGATGTGTACAAAGTTTCTATAATGTAGTAAAATAGTCCGACTCATGTCAATGTAATGCGGGAAACTAGCGAGCACAAGGATTCAGATTCGAAGCCGTTAGAGGCTTTCTTTGCAGTCACTGTATTCAGAAACCAAAAGAATCGACGGCGAAAACCGAAACGGAAATGATTAGGAAAGTGTATATAAGTGTTTTATGCTCCTATACCACATGGAAATACTAGACAGTTGCCGTCAAAAGTCCTAGAGAAAGACAATGCCTCACTTCATCTCCTGTCGATGGACTATTAGTATCAAACTTAAGTAGAACACGATTCCCACCAGTAACCAGTAAAAAGAAATCAACAATACCTCATACGATGCGAATCAGGACGTATACAAAACCTCTACAACGTAGTAAAACAGTTAGAATCATGATCCACTGGGATCAGAAAGGTTTGAATTCGAAGCTTTTCTGTGGAGGCTTTTTGAGGAGGAGGATTTCTTTGCAGTCACTTTTTTCAAAACGAAAAGAATTGATGGCGATTCAGAAAGTATATATAAGTGTCTAGTATAATACCTAGCTTTGTTTTCCTAAACAACATGAAAATGTTAGACAATTGCCTTCAAAAGTCTTCCCGAAAGACAATGCATCCTGTCGGTGGACTATTAGTGGTAATCTTAAGTAGAACAGGAGGTACACCAATATCCAACAGAAAATATAAATAATTAAAGGTAGCAATATCAAATCATATCCGCGAATCAAGACGTGAATAACTAGGTGTGACTGTTTTACTACATCGCTACAATGTAGTAAAACAGTCAGACTCATGACCCCATGGTAATCTACGAAACTAACGAGCAGAGGCTTTCTTTGCAGTCGCTGTTGTCAGAAATGAAAAGAATCGATGGCGATTACAAAAGTGTATATAAGTGTCTAGTATACCTGGTTTTATTCTCCTATACTACATGGTAATGCTAGACAATTGTTCTAATACGTCCTACAGAAGACAATGCCTTCCACTTTTTACCAGTTAGCGGCCGGTTCTGGTTACACAATGCCCACTAATATTAAACCGAAAAAAGTAGCAAAGTATTTTAACTAAATATGGAAAGATATGAATAATTGAAAAACATGTTTCCAAATACATGTCAGCCATATAGTGATAATAAAATATGATCGATATGTTTCGCCATCTATTGTTCCAGGCCATAAGCCAATAGCAGAGAGGATATATTTGGAATAAAGGGTTGTATGCATAAACTGAATATTTTATTACACTTTCGCTACAGTCTGCTGAATTTTACCAGCTTTTGCACTCTCGGTATAAATAAAAGCCTTCTCTGATACATATTCATTGCTCTTTTTTTAACGAGAGATAAAATGGCACGGGGTCAAAACAGCGATGGAAGGTTGGCGTTGTATTCAATCATTAATAGATTCTCGATGAGTAGAATAGCGAAAACGAAATATAATAAGGTAAGTTCGTTTCAGAAGTTCGGAGTTGAAGTAACCGAGAAATATTTTATATTTCTTAAAAACTAACATTATTGAATACAGATATTGCTAAATTGCAGAAATTATCAAAAGATATGCATAACTTACTGTGAATTCCATATATATATATTCCGTGTACAATAATGTACGTAATGTATGATATTAATGTACGCAGTTTAAAATTGTCTGACAATTTTAAATATTTATTTAATTAGCATTCAAGCTTATATGTTATTGTTTATTGTACTATAATGTATTAATTATCTTAAACACTTTCTCATAAGAATATCTTAAAAAGAATATAGAAAAGAAAATATATCATCATACAATATTGCCATTTTCACCCACCATTAATAGGATTATTAAATAGCAAAAGTGGTTTGTTAATAATTTTGTTTTAACTAACTAACTCCTTGCCACTACAGTCCTTGTTGGACCATGGCAGTCTGTCTACTGGTAGATTCAGAAAACAGGAGATGTTTTGATTTTAAGGGGTAAGTTTGTCAGTCTACTCCCAACTATAATTTTGCTATTTACTATTGCTTTGCTATTTGCTTTGCTATTTAATAATTTTATTATTTATTTGCTATGCTATTTACATACCAAAAATCTCAAAATAATGAGTTTATATTCGAGTTTCAATATTTTTTTTATTATGAACTATAATTTTTACGATGACACCATAATGTTTACCATTACGATGACACCATAATGTAATTTACAAAATTAAATAGCTAAGGGAAAAAGTACATTATGTAATATTACTTAAAATAAAAAAAAAAAGAAAAACTACTATTGAAAATACCATCACATTTAGTGAAAAAATGATGATTAAAAGATATCACCAAACTAAATAATACTTCAGTCCATATTTGACTCTGACCATCTGCCTACTGGCAGATTACGAAACAGGTGTTTTCTTTTTATGATGCAGAGTTGTCAGCCCTACGCCCAACGCTGCACAGTCATATTAGACCTGGACCTACAGTTTAAAGTGGATTCTGAACCACCATACAAACATACATGGCACCGAACGCCAGAGAGCTAGTCACTCGGCCACAGGCCCTAAATGATACTACCACTAATGTAAAAAAAAAAAAAAAAAAATAAGACAAATTCCTGCTTGTTAAATCTGTTAAATTATTTACTTCCGCCAATATAGCAGGAAATAAAAGTAAGAGTAAAAAAAATATAGAAAAATAGCAAAATAATTTTTTTTTTGTGACTTACCATTACGTTTCAGCTCTCGCTTTAGTAAACCCTATTTTAAAACATTCTAATTAAAAATATTCAATCAGTCAATTCAATCAATCAATAACTCAATCAGAAAACTCAGTTTATGTTAATGGAACAAAAAATATAATTTTTAATTATATATATATATATTTTTTATTTAATATAAGGGAAAGTATTTTGTATTTAAAAAAATCAATAAGTAAATAGCATAACATATGCTAGACATTTATATGATAAATAAAATTTCAGTTCTACTTCATATTGCTCCTACAATGAGCAAATAAAAATTAAGAAAATGGAAAACAAACATCAAAATAGCTCATCATGCTATCAGGAACATGTTTTACTTCCTATATTTACTGATGATTCTTATTTATTTATCTTTACGTCTTTCACAGATTAAAAATTCACAAAGAGAAAGTCGTCAGCTGCACTTCGAAATCTACTGCTGCATCTCTCTTCATAAAATTTTGATGAATGTAGATATTTCATGGATATTTTTAACAAATTCCCGCGAAGTTCCCTATTAAATCGAGCATAGAGTTCTGCCTCCGAATTTGTCCGAGATGTCTTTCACAGCAAATGCCTATTAAAATTAGTTGATCCTGAAAAGATAGACGAAAGAGAAATGCATAGATGTATTAATGAAAATTTTGCAAAAAGACTTTTTGTCATAGTAAAAACAATATTAAAAAATTGTATTCCAGAAGAAAATATTAAATTGAAATGCAAGTAATATAACCAAAATCAGCATTTATCACGAACCTATACACTTCTCTACAATCCACCTGATATGTGCAAAACAAAAATAGTAAGTTGTAGAAGAAAGCGTATTCGATTTTTTTTTCAGCCACGTCCGAATTTCTCAATTCCAAAAATTTTCTCTAGATAAACCTTCGTCATAACACCTTCTTTGGTATTCTAGCGTGGAGCAAAGAAAACAAAATAAATATTCTTTCTGTCTGCTAGTTGCTAAAAATAATGTCGGCTTATTCACCCCAAAGTCAAGAAAATGGGGGCAGAACAGCTCTCTGATAATGACTGTTGGCTGAAGTGTCCATCCAAGTAGAATAAAGATAGCCTTCGACCTATAAGGCAATCCAATCGAAAAGAGGTGGGGATTTTTTTTCCCCAAGAAGAAGGGAACATTCAGGCCCGCCGAGGGAATTGGGCTCGCGTTAAAAATGGTTGTAGGTGGTAGAGTGTGACTGGCTGAAACCATGAGTTAAGGTATGCCTTAATATCGAAAAGAAATCGATTTAAGGTTTGATGGTGAGGTTAAGGGGGGGAGGATTTTATTTTGGTCTTAGTCCTTGAAATATCCTAAGGATAAGAATTGGAGTATAGTTTTTATAAAAGAAAATGAAATTCGATTGCAGTTCTGTATGTTTTCAAATTATTTATTTTATATAATTTTTTTTTACCATTTGAGTTAAGACAATTTACTTAAATTTTAATCATTTTTTGAAGTAGTTAGTTAAAATTTTTATAATTATATTGTTATCATTTCTTGTGCCACTTTAAAGAATTCTTGCACTTTCTGCGGTATTTTGCTATAGAATGACCATATTATATAGGATAAGACAATGATTATTGTTGCAAATTGGCACAAGTCTACCAAGCTCTACATTTGGGTAGTTCGCTCTTTCCATACACTTATCCAAAACTTCAAACAGCTCGTTTTAGTGACTTTATAGAGGGAATGGATACGGTAATGCCCTACGGTAACAGGCGTAGCTAGCTTTGCAGAAGGACTAGGGTTACAATTAGCTGGTAGAGTCCATGGAATTGGAAATAGGCTTTAAACGAGATATCATCTATTACCATAAGGAGATCATAGCGTTTGGGAGAGAACACGATCACAATGCTGAAGAGATTATGATATTCTTGGATGTAACATCGTTTAATGTCAGCATAGTACATAAACAATGCCGCTTCTCCAGAATAAACAATGCCCAGAGGTACATTTACGGTTGAAAGACCTATCCTAAAATCCTAAAGAAATCATCTGCATATGAGAATCATCTGCATATGAGATGCACTAGGCTATGTGTCTGTTATTATTCTTTCAAAAGCAATAACCAACTGCTGGACATGTTTTAATGACTATAGATGACATTGAATGTGTTGGTTAGAATAATCCCTTTTCTTATTGCAATCCAATTGCCAGGAATTGCCAGAGGTGCATTTATGGTTGAAAGACCTATCCTAAAATACTAAAGAAATCAAGATGGGCCACTGTTAATTTCTTTCAAAGCAAGAACCAACTGCTGGTACGTTTTAATGCTCACTATGCATGCCTATTGAGGCCATTATGTGTCAAGAGACTTATTATCCAGTGACAATAGTCCAAAAGCAGAAAATAATACAACGGGCTAAAGCACATAGACAATAGACTATAGATGACTGGTGAAGTGTAGTGTGGTTAGAATAATCCCTTTTCTTATTGCAATCCAATTGCTGAATTGCCAGAGGTGCATTTATGGTTGAAAGACCTATCCTAAAATACTAAAGAAATCATCTGCATATGAGACACTAGGCCACTGTTAATTTCTTTCAAAGCAAGAACCAACTGCTGGTACGTTTTAATGCTCCACTATGGTCAAGATGGGATATTTCAGACTTATTATCCAGTGACAATAGTCCAAAAGCAGAAAATAATACAACGGGCTAAAGCACATAGACAATGCTATAGATGATTTTGTGAATAATCCCGCTTTTCACTATTGCAGAGGCCATTATGTGTCAAGATGGGATTATTCAGACTTATTATCCAGTGATAATAGTCCAAAAGCAGAAAATAATACAACGGGCTAAAGCACATAGACAATAGACTATAGATGACTGGTGAAGTGTAGTGTGGTTAGAATAATCCCTTTTCTTATTGCAATCCAATTGCTGAATTGCCAGAGGTGCATTTATGGTTGAAAGACCTATCCTAAAATACTAAAGAAATCATCTGCATATGAGACACTAGGCCACTGTTAATTTCTTTCAAAGCAAGAACCATGCATTGAGGCCATTATGTGTCAAGATGGGATTATTTCAGACTTATTATCCAGTGACAATAGTCCAAAAAGCAGAAAATAATACAACGGGCTAAAGCAATAGACTATAGATGACTGGTGAAGTGTAGTGTGGTTAGAATAATCCCTTTTCTTATTGCCTGAATTGCCAGAGGTGCATTTATGGTTGAAAGACCTATCCTAAAATACTAAAGAAATCATCTGCATATGAGACACTAGGCCACTGTTAATTTCTTTCAAAGCAAGAACCAACTGCTGGTACGTTTTAATGCTCCACTATGCATGCCTATTGAGGCCATTATGTGTCAAGATGGGATTATTCAGACTTATTATCCAGTGACAATAGTCCAAAAGCAGAAAATAATACAACGGGCTAAAGCACATAGACAATAGACTATAGATGACTGGTGAAGTGTAGTGTGGTTAGAATAATCCCTTTTCTTATTGCAATCCAATTGCTCAGTGTAGCTTGGGGGTGTATTACAATGACTGGCGTTGGACCATTGGTGGATGACAATATTCGGATTAAAACTGTGTATTACACTCACATCCTGTACCCTTCATCACGTGAAATCTATTAAGAAAAGGTTTGAAAAGCATGAAGCTGGTCTTACGCACTGACCTGGACAGCTATTTAACCCAATTTAACGCCCTCTAGAAAAATTGGGACCCTTTGGGATCTACTGTCAACAAAAAAAAAAAAAAGGTTACTCAACCGCAATCACTAAGGAAGCTGATGGGCAGATTAATGGATGAATAAGGAAAAATCATTGCAAATGCTACCTGGCCCATGCTGACTGCGCGTTCTGTGAGATCAAAGCTGTAATCAGGTCGCATTGTGATGAAATAAAGTATTAAATCCAATGAAAGCTGATTTCATAATATTAGATGTGGGATTTATCTAACTCAATAACTACAGTCCATGTTGGGCCATGGCCTTCCTAACAATACGACTCCAAAGTCGTATGTCTCGAGGTTTGGTTTTCCAATTTGTGATCTTTAGGTTCTTCAGATATTTTTCCACTTAAAATAATAAGTATCAAATAACAAATATTTTAAACATGGATTAGACAACACCTTGATTCTCGATAACTTTAAGTACCTGATAATTTACACATTTTTGTTCTATTTCAATGTTATGATTGGTCCCCTAATATTTCTTAACATGAGTATTTCTAAGAATATTTTATCTATGTTCGAAACTGTTGCTTCTAGTGCTTTGAAAAATAGACCTTACTCATTTTAAATTAAATATTTTGATACCTTTTTGCAGTTATGTAGATATATATATCGGTAAAAACAAAAGCATGGAACAAAAGGGATGTTTTTGTTGATCATGCCACAAATAACGAAATATATATATGACGCCAGGAAGTAAACTATAGTCTGAAGCAGAAAAGCAATAACAGAGAGTTGAGAAGAGAATTGTAATTGGAATGGAATTAAGTTGTGCTTAATCAGTTGAGGTTAATCAGTATTGTGCTTAATCAGTACGACTATTGCTGTTATCGATAATTTGGTGATAATTTTTAGTGAATGACTGCTGAGACCTTAAATTTATAACATTTGTAAGCAATTTGTTAATAAAACAAGTACTATATAAAAAAAAAAATTTAAAGTCAATTTCCTACTTTTTTTTTCACTCTATTGCAGAAAGTCGTTTATAAATAATTTTCATTCATTTTTTTAAGTTTATCTGGCGCCATCTATTGGTAGATATATGCAACTTAAATTTAAAAAAAAAACTAAAATTAATTAATTAAATTTTATTTACTGAATTTATATTTGAAAAAACTGTATTAACATCCAGTGTCATCCATTACAAGTTAAAAAAATGTATTTGAACTTGAGCGGATGAATAAAAAATATTTTATTAACGATTGAAAATTTGAACAAGATATATATAGAGAGAGTGTGAGCTAATAGAAGGAATTGAAAAACTATTGCATTCTACATATTCTGGAACTAATCATTTGAATGTGAAAGGACAATACATCTTTTATATTAACATATTAACATATTTAAAGTCAGTCCTAAATAAATAACATTTAGTATCCTATTGCTATTGAAAATGCGTTTAATAAATCTAAATCCTACACTCAAGCTTAAACATAATTTATTTTGATTAATGATTTTGTATTCCAATTGCTACAAATCTAGTTTTTTTGTAGTAGTTGCATGTTGACTGACAGACACGCAAATAACAGATTATTTATGTATCGGTCAAGGCTTTCTGTCAATAACAACGTCAAATGAGCTTTAATTTATAACATAAACAACTGAAGAGAATGAATGTGATTTTCCTTTATCAGCTTTCGTGTTACATTTGCAAATCATGGCATTCTGTTGTAAACATTTCAATCAATCATTTGTACTTGACGTGACATCTACTGAGTTAATCGATGCATTAAAAGGAACATTAGTAGTGATACGTTTTTTAAAGCTTAGGCATATTAATTGTAAGATCGGCTTTATATTAAAATATTCTGATTCATTGTATGAGGATTCGAACTCTGTTCTATTGCCTCTTATCTTTAAGTAAGGCAAGTTTTTATTAAATATATGCACAAAAATAAACTTTCATCTTCACTAAAGTTTCATTTACATTTATATATGTTTTTTATGTCGAAAGCAAATTTTGAACCTTATTAAAAAACATGTGTATGAGTAACAATATCCACATAGATATTTACATGAAAGTTTCACTTCTAATCACTCTGTCTTATAATATGATGGCATATTTTTATTTGCTAATGAAGAACAAACCTATATGCAGAGATTAAAAATTAATTAATATTTAACTTAAAAGAGAAGTTAAGAACTGCCTGTCAATCATTTGATTAAAATTCATGTTATATGTTATATATTTTTTTTATGCCAACGGCCATACCATGCTGAATATACCGGTTCTCGTTAGATCACCAAAGTCAAGCATCATTGGGCGCGGTCAGTACTTGGGTGGGTGACCACCTGGGAACACCGCGTGCCGTTGGCATTCACACATTTGGGACCTGAATGGCCGAGTGTCTAGCGCTCTGGCGCTCGGTGCCACAGGTTTCGGGTTCGAATCCCGGCGGTGCCATGGATGTTTGTAGTGGTTCGGAATCCACTTTAAGCTGTAGGTCCCGGTCTCCTATGGCTGTAAGAGCGTCACGGAGCCAAAGTCAGACTTCTACCTACGGGGTCCTCCATCAAAACAGAAGCTGCTTCCTTCCCCTTCAATCATGAGTACGTATGGGCTCGTGGGCTTGGCCAGCCAAGTGGGATAAGAAACAACGAACAACAACAACATATTTTTTTTAAATTTATGTTATATTTTGTTTAGCTGACGACTAGAGTTTGAAATAGCCAAAGTAGTAAAACCTTCTTCTGGTGCAACAGCCCCATCGCGGGCCACGGCCGTCTACCTACTGGCAGATTTCGAGACAGGAAATGTTTTTCTTTTTACGGGGTAGGGTTGTCAGACCAACGTATAACGCTCTACAGTCATATTAGACCGGGACTTAAAGTTTAAAATGGATTACGAACCACTATAAATATCCACGGTACTGCTGGGACTCGTACAAGAAAATTGAGGCCCCAAGCGCCTGAGCGCTAGTAACTCGGCCATCAGTCCCAGGAGACCTATCCCATAACCATTAGGCGATGGGGGCGACATAGTAAGACCTACTTTTCAATAATTCCATAGAAAATTGAAAAATATAACAGTTTTTATACCATTAAAACGTTTTGCTGGCAAGCAATTTCATGGCATACTGGTTAGTGGCACCATCTAATAATACCACATTTGAGCCTTTTAAGCTCTGCAGCGCTTTCATTTAAATTTCTTGCGTGACGCTTATTGTAAATAATACCGCAAGTTTGCATAAATTAATAATTTTTTATGTTAGTAATTTATAATAACCTTTTACTTTTATACATTTTTTTTTTAAATTTTATTTTATGAAAACGTTTTACTCTTTACTTTTGTCTTGTTTGTCTTTTTCACATACAATTTTTCTGGAAAATATTCTCTATTGCAGCAGTCGTAATAAAACACTTAATTTCATTTCACAAGAATAGAAAATTTTATTTGAAATAAGTGCAAAATATACTATCTGAAAACAGAAAACTCATTTAGAATTCTCTTTAGAAGGATTTATTTTAAAGGAATTGCATAGTTGGTAAACAAACGTTACAAGAACTGTAAGTTAAGGAATATGAAAATGTCAAATCAGAAACTTCATGAGCTAGTGTCTTCACTGGAAAAAGAAGAAATAAGAAGTGAACAATTTTCATAAATTAGGACAAAGTCTATTTCCCAGTCGATTTATTCAAAAATCTCCGTGAAAGCATAAATTTAGCATTCATAAAATGTTCTAAAATGCCAAGAAACATATCGATTTTTTTTGTTTTACTATAAATATCAACCTGGCTCTTACGGAACTTTTGCTGCATAATCAGGTAATTAAATACAACTTGAAATATTAATATAATTTTTTAAAATTAAAAACTAATATATTGAATATATTCTTTTCATGTAATCTCAAGAATAAATTTCAGTATTTCTCGTATTCAATTGCTGCCTTAAAACACATAATTTTTCAAAAAAGATTTTTCTTGGGAAAATTAGTATCCAACGACAGTAAAAATGGAATATTTAAAAAGAATAGTAAGTTATATCACACAATATATACACATATATATATATATATATATATATATATATATTATAAACACACATCGGCATATATATATATATGGGGATGTGTGTTTATAATAGTAAATGCGTATCATTATTTTTTGTACTACTCATGATGAATATATTAAATTAAAATGATAAAAATAAAAATTATTAAAAAGTACCGTGGAGGATAAAACTCGCAACTTCCAGTGTTTGCTAGTGGTTCGGAATCCACGTTAAACTGAAGTTCCCGGTCTAATCAGCCTAAAGTGTGCACAAAATGACCGTAGAGCGACAAACCAAACCACACCAAAGCCATAAAAATGATATCGTTAAAACTGCTGGTTTTCATATTAAACAATTAATCTCTTATAAGAATGACATTATTTTATTTGCTACTGTTCACATTTAAGAACTAATTTTACATTAAATTGCAATATTTAAAATTACTATTGTTTACATTTCTGAAATTATTAAAATTACCTCATAAAAATAAGGTTGCTGAAACTACTATTGCTGACTTTAACAATTAATCTACCATAAGAGTGAAATGGTTTAAATTGTTAATATTCACTAGTAAACTGCTAATTAATTGCCCATATTGTAGTCTTTCAAAAGAATGAAAAGTATGGGGGCAACAAGATTATTGCCTAATAGAAATTATATTATACCACAGTAATGAAACGGTTCTGGCGTTTAAAATCCATCCACTTTCAGCCGTTTACATTGTTCCAAAGATGTCCCGACTTGCTACAGGGCTCTCTTATTCAGAACTACTGAGGTGGTAATGCATTAACTTGACAGCCATCCATTAATTTTAAGACCGGAATCACTATTCATCACCTCCTCGCTGGGATTGGACACAACCTTTAGAATGCACCAGGAGGACCCCACGGTATTTGTCATTGTTACCGACTTAAGCTTTCCGACCCATCTACAGTTGGCAGCTACCTTTAATACCCATCATGCACCCCTTTTGACTTTGTGTGCGAATTTAGGACAACCCTTGTTTCCGTTAAGGATGACTTGTTTGCTGTAATGCGTCCCTCTTGGAAAATTGGATGAAAATTGCTTGGCGTAATTTAGATATGGTAATTCGTGACAGATTGAAGTTAAAATTTGTTTCTCAAAAAAAAGTTATGTTTTATGGGCTAATTGCAGTCTCTGACAAAGAAAATTTATAGATTACGTGATTTGTCTCGGTGTCAAGAAAATGAGAAACTGGTAAAAATTGAGTGGTAGAGCTTTTAGCATATATCCTTTAAAACGAATTCGCTTATAGCTCGTAGCGATGTAGCTATGAAATAAAATCGCCTGTAAATTATAGCGATAAAGCTATGACATGAAATCGCTTGTAGTGATGTAGCTATGATATGAAATCGCTTGCAGCTTGTAACGATGTAGCTATGACATGAAGTCGTTTGTAGCTTGTAGTGATGTAGGTAAGACAAATCGCTTATATCTTGTTGCGACGTAGTTATGATATGAAATCGCTTGTAGCTTGTAGCAATCTATATTTGAATTGAATTACTTGTACGAATATTTAAAATCTTTTCAAGTTTTCGAAAGTGTTTTTTTCAAAAACTATTCTGAAGTGTGTCTTCAGTGTGGACGATCAGTTAATATCTTAGTACATAACACATAATGTAACAATATGTCAAATCTGTGACAGATAGTTTTAGATACAGAACTTAATTAGTATTAGTAATTTAATTAGCATTAGTTAATTAGTATTTCAGACAGTTAATCTCCTTATTAGACAAAAATAATGCTAGCAAATTTTCTGACAGAACTCAATTTCCATATGATTTAAAGAACTCCTGCACTAAACTGTATTTCAACTTTATACTCCAAAATGCATAATCTCTTCATAGAAAGGTTATGTTTGCATGAAATACTACTTACTTTTGTTAAACAAATAAAACTGCTAAATTTCCGAACAAGATTAAAAACTTTGAAACATCTTATATAAAAAGAAAATCCTACATCAATAAAAATAATGTATTTTTAATTATATTATAATGTTTCATTCATTTATTTCAAAACATCCTTTAAATGAATTAGCAACAAAAAAAGTTAGCTTCCTAGATTTTTTCCACGAAAAACAGTAAGGAAATTCGAGTTTGGTATAATGCGAAGCATTTGATAACACCTCTAGTTTGACGAAACTCCAAATAGCGTTTCATTTACTTTAGCGAGGATCCTTAAGTTTTCCTATTGCTAATTCAATCCCTCCAAATCGCCAGAAATCTCCTTTCCCAAGATTCGAATGATATTTCCCATCCTCCCCCTACTGGTTTCAAATCGAACTCGTGTCGAATCACTTCTCGAAGCGATTTCGGAGGTGCTTTACAAGCATCCCGCTGATGGCTCCTCACAGTTTATTGATCCGATTAATAAACCGGGAGCATTTGATCTTCGCAAAAGAGATTTTCTTTCGGCCATTCTGCCTCTTTCGAGATCTCATTTCGATGCGGCAAACTCTTCTCGGAGATGGGGAGATAGTGAAAAAGTTAGAATGGTAGAATAGCTCTTTCTCGCTTAGATTAGAAGGTTTTATTTTTTCTATGGTAAAATCGGTGAATCTCATCTTCTACATGCATATGCTACAAATAGCCTACAGAGGAGCGATGAAAAAATGTCTTTTAAGGTTAACTACCCTGCATTTGTATATGGCAGTTCTGTTTTGTTTATCATCCTACGGTCATTTTGTGATTACTTTAGGCTAATTATTAAGACCTATTAGCTTAACGTGGATTCAGAACCACTAACAATCGCAACCGGAAGCCTGTGTCTCTGATGCCTGAAGCAATCCAACATGAAGTCTGTGGTGTCAAAGGCCAGGCAGCTAATCAGTTGGCCATCAAGCAGCTTATATATGAAAGAAAACTCGTCAAACATCAACCAGACAGCCAATGTGACACGCGTATATACATCGCTAAAAATTGTTTTCTCGTTCTTTTTAAAGTGACTGCAATGGACTTCACTGCTAGACTCTAATCTGAGACCTCCAGCATGTGTAAGCTACTACTAGGGCACGAATTGGATTTATTGATTTTTTATTTCGAAAATTTAAGGTTCTAATTATTTTTTACATTAAATATCTCTCTCGAAATCAGGGGTCATCTTCAACCGCCGACCCCTTAAGGAATTTTTACTTTACTTTTTATTGATCTTCTCTATTCATTATTACGTAATATTAATGGAATACGTAAAAAAAAAGCTTCTGTAAGTTTTGAAATTGTTTATTTTTTTAAGTACGATTAAAGTTTGTATTGTATAATTGCTGTTATTTTCTAAGGCGAGACACTTTGACAACACTTGTTTTTCTTAAATAAATAAAACTGCAAAATTTTCCAACAAGAATAGAAACACTGGACCATCTTACATAAAAATAAAATCCTATGTTAATAAAACTAATGTATTTTTAATTATATTATAATGTTTTATCGATTTTTTCACTGCACTCTTTAAATGAATTAGCAAAAAAAAAAAAAAAAGTTTACTTCTCTGATTTTTTTCCCCCAAAAAACAGTAAGGAAATTCGAGTTTGGTACTGCGAAGCATTTGATAACACTTTTATTTTGACGAAAGTCCAAATAGCGTTCGATTTACTTTAGCGAGGATCCTTAAGTCTTCCCATTGCTAATTCAATCCCTCCCAATCTCCTTTCCCAAGATTCGAATGACATATCCCATCCTCCCCCTACTTGTTTCAAATCGAACGAATATAAAAAGAAGAGAACGCGTTCCTTCTGAAACGAACACGGATATTTTTATGATAGGACTCGTGTCGAATCACTTCTCGAAGCGATTCCGGAGGTGCTCTACAAGCATCCCGCTGATGGCTCGTCTCAGTTTATTGATCCGATTCCCAAACCGGGAGCATTTGATCTCGCAAAAGAGATTTTCTTCTTTCGGCCATTCTGCCTCTCGAGATCTCATTTCGATACGCCAAACTCTTCTCGGAGATAGCGGAAGGTTAGCGTGGAAGAACGGCGCTTTCTCTCTCATATTAGAAGGCTTTTTTTTATGGTAATATCGGTGAGTCTTGTCTTCTATATACATATGTTGCAAATAGCCTACAGATGCATGATGAAAAAAAGTCTTTTAGGGTTAACTTCCTGCATTTGCATTTGCATTTTGTTTGTCACTCTACGGTCATTTTGTGATCACTTTAGGCTAATTAGACTGGTACCTGTAGCTTAACGTGGATTCCGAACCACTAACAACCGCCATCTCAAGAATGCATCTCTGATGCCTGAAGCAAATCTAACCTGAAGCCTGTGGTGCCAAAGGTCAGAGCGTTAGTTAGTTGGCCATCAGGCCGCTTGCATATGAGAGAAAACTCGTAAAACACCAACCAGACATTCGATGTGAATTCCACACATAAGTCAAGGACATTGCCAGCAACTTAATAAAGAAAAAAAAATTGAAATTCCATAAGCTCCAGGAATTTTAAATTGAAATTTGGTCTTACTTTATGGCCACAGTAGTTACCTACACATTATAAATATAACTATAGACTTACATAGATATTTCAAATCAGGGATAGATAGTTCGCGACCTCTTTTTATTAGGAAAAAATACAGGCAATTTTTCGGGCCTAATTCAATTTTCATTTGCGAATATAAAGAACTCCTGCACTAAACTACATTTCAACCTTTTACACCATAATGTATATCCTCTTTAGAGAAAGGTTATTTTTGCATGAAGTACTTATTACTTTTCTTAAACAAATAAAACTGTAAAATTTCTCAACAAATTGGTCCATCTTATATGAAAAGAAAATCCTCCGTTAATAAAATTAACGCCTTTCTAATTATATTATAATATTTTATTAACTCTTTCCAATATATACTTTAAATGAATAAGTAAAAAAAAATTTTTACTTCCTAGATTTTTTTCCACGAAAAACAGTAAGAAAATTCGAGTTTGGTATAATGCGAATCATTTGATAACAATTCTATTTTGAAGCAAGTCCAAATAGCGTTTCATTTACTTTAGCGAGGATTCTTAAGTCTTCCCATTGCTAATTTAATCCCCCAAATCACCCAAATCTCCTTTCACAAGATCCGAATGACATCTCCCGCCTCCCCCTGCTTGTTTCAAATTGAATGAATAAAAAGAAGAGAACGCGTTCCTTCTGAAACGAACACGGATATCTTTATGATGGGACTCGTGTCGAATCACTTCTCGAAGCGATTTCGGAGGTGCTTTACAAGCATCCCGCTGATGGCTCGTCGCAGTTTATTGATCCGATTCCCAAACCGGGAGCATTTGATCTCGCAAAAGATATTTTCTTCTTTCGGCCATTCCGCCTCTCGAGATCTCATTTCGAGTGGCACGCGTATATACATCGCGAAAATTGTTTGCTCGTTCTCTTTAAAGTGACTGCAATGGACTTCACTGCTAGACTCTAACCTGAGACCTCCAGCATATGCAAACAACTACTGGAGCACGAATTGGATTTATTGATTTTTTTATTTTGAAAATTTAATGTTCTAATAATGTTTTACATTAAATATCACTCTCGAAATCAGGGGTCATCTTCAACCGCCGACCCCTTAAGAAGTTTTTATTTAACTTTTTATTGATCCTCTCTATTCATTATTACGTAATATCCATAGCCTACGTAAAAAATGCTTCTGTAAGTTGTGAAATTGTTTATTTTTTAAAATTATTAGCTTGTATTGTATAATTGCTGTTATTTTCTAAGGCGAGACACTTTCACAACACTTGTTTCTCTTAAACAAATAAAACTGCAAAATTTTCCAACAAGAATAAAAACACTGGATCATCTTACATAAAAATAAAAACCTACGTTAATAAAACTGATGTATTTTTAATTATATTATAATGTTTTATCGATTTTTTCACTGCAATCTTTAAATGAATTAGCAACAAAAAAAAAAAAAAATGTTTACTTCTCAGATTTTTTTCCCCACGAAAAACAGTAAGGAAATTCGAGTTTGGTATAATGCGAAGCATTTGATAACATTTCTAGTTTGATGAAACTCCAAATAGCGTTTCATTTACTTTAGCGAGGATGCTTAAGTCTTCCCATTGCTAATTCAATCCCTCCAAATCTCCTCTCCCAAGATTCGAATGACATATCCCGTCCACCCCCTACTTGTTTCAAATCGAACGAATAAAAAGAAGTAGGAACGCGTTCCTTCTGAAACGAACACGCATATCTTTATGATGGGACTCGTGTCGAATCACTTCTCGAAGCGATTTCGGAGGTGTTTTACAAGCATCCTGCTGATGGTTCGTCGCAGTTTATTGATCCGATTTCCAAACCAGGAGCATTTGATCTTGCAGAAGAGATCTTCTTTCGGCCATTCTGCCTTTCTCGAGATCTCATTTCGATGCGCCAAACTCTTCTTGGAGATGTTGAGATAGAGGAAAAGTTAGCGTGGAAGAACGGCGCTTTCTCGCTTAGATTAGAAGGCTTTCTTTTTTTTTTGTTTTCGTAGTAGCATCAGTGTTCCTCGGCTTCTACATACATATGCTACAAATAGCCAACAGACGGAGGATGAAAACAAGTCTCTTACTGTTAACTACCCTGCATTTGCATATGAGAGTTTTGTTTTGTTTGGGATCTACGGTCATTTTGGGCACACTTTAGGCTAATTAAACCGGGACCTTCAACTTAACTTGGATTCAGAACCACTAACAAACATCCATGTCACCGCCAGGATCCGCACCCGAAGCCTGTGGTACAGAAGGCCAACCATCTCTAGGTGTGTTCGTTAAAAATTATGGTGGTATGGTTGAGTTTGGTTTGGTTGTCGCTCTACGGTCATTTTGTGCACACTTTAGACTAATTAGACAGGGACTACAGCGTGACGTTGATTCCGAACCACGAACAAACATCCATGTGACGCCTAGGATTCAAACCTAAAGCCAGGAATGTCAAAGGTAACATCGCCAGCTATTTCGCCATCAGGCCGCTTGCATATGAGAGAAAATTCATAATACGCCGACCAGATAGCCAATGTGACACGAGTTTACACATTGCTAAAATTGTTTCCTCGTTATTTTTAAAACTCTTACTTGTACTCTAATATGAGTTAGTCATGTTAGTTGTGCACGCCATCATTGGGACATGAATTGGTTTTATTTATTTTCTATTTTGAAACTTTAAGGTTCTAATAATCTTTTACATTAAATATCCTCTCAAAATCAGGGGCATCTTCAACCGCCTACCCATTAAGGAGTTTTTATTTTACTTTTTATTGATCCTCTCTATTCATTATTACATAATATTAATCGGATACGTAAAAAAATGCTTCTGTAAGTTTTGAAATTGTTTATTTTTTAAGTACGCTTAAAGCTTGCATTATATAATTGCTATTATTTTCCAAGGCGAGACACTTTGACAACACTTATTTTTCTTAAGCAAATAAAACTGCAAAGTTTCCCAACAAGATTAAAAACTTTGAATCATCTTATATAAAAAGACAATCCTATGTTAATAAAACTAATGTATTTTTATATTATAATGTTTTTATTTTTTATATTTTCACTACACTCTTTAAATAAATTAACAAAATAAAAAAAGTTTACTTCCTAAATTTCTTCAGTTTCTTCAGCAATTCCAGTTTGGTAATGATAAACATTTGATAACACTTTTAGATTGACGAAACTCCAAATAGCGTTTCATTTACTTTAGCGAGGATCCTTAAGTCTTCCCATTGCTAATTCAATACCTCCAAATCTCCTTTCCCAAGATTCGAATGACATATCCCGTCCTTCCCCTACTTGTTTCAAATCGAACGAATAAAAAGAAGTGGAGAACGCGTTGCTCCTGAATTGAACACGGATATCTTTATGATGGGACTCGTGTCGAATCACTTCTCGAAGCGATTCCGGAGGTGCTTTACAAGCATCCCGCTGATGGCTCTCCGGAGTTTATTGATCCGATTCCCAAACCGGGAGCATTTGATCTTCGCAAAAGAGATTTTCTTTCGGCCATTCTGCCTCTCGAGATCTCATTTCGATGCGCCAGAGAGAGAGGGAAGAGAGATGGGGAAATGTTAGCGTGGAAGAACAGCGCTTTCTTTTTTTCAGATTAGAATGATTTATTATTTTTTTCCTGGTAGCCTCGGTAAGCCTTGTCTTCTACATACATATGCTGCAAATAGCCTACAGACGAATGATGAAAAGAAGTATTTTAGGTTAATTACCCTGCATTTGCATATGGGAGTTCTGTTTTGTTTGTCGCTCTGCGTCATTTTTGAGCACACTTTAGGCTAATTAGACCGGGACCTGCAGCTTTACGTGGATTCCGAACCATTAACAACCGCAATTGAAGCCTGTGCCTCTGATGCCTGAAGCAATCCAACCTGAAGCCTGTGGTGTCAAAGGTCAGAGTGTTAGTTAGTTGGCCATCAGGGCGCTCGCATATGAGAGAAAACTCGTAAAACACCAACCAGACATTCGATGTGAAATTCCACACAAATGTCAAGGACGGTGCCAGCAACTTAATAAAGAAAAAAAAATTGAAATTCCATAAGCTCCGGGAATTTTAAATTGAAATTTGGTCTTACTTTATGGGCACAGTAGTTACCTACACATTATAAATAAAACTATAGACTTACATAGATATTTCAAATCAGAGATAGATAGTTCGAGACCTCTTTTTATTAGGAAAAAATACAGGCAATTTTTTGGGCCTAATTAAATTTTCATTTGCGAATATAAAGAACTCCTGCACTAAGCTACATTTCAACTTTTTACACCATAGTGTATATCCTCTTTAGAGAAAGGTTATTTTTGCATGAAGTACTTATTACTTTTCTTAAACAAATAAAACTATAAAATTTCTCAACAAATTGGTCCATCTTATATGAAAAGAAAATCCTCCGTTAATAAAATTAACGCCTTTCTAATTATATTATAATATTATAATAATAAATCTTATATTATATTATAATAATAACTCTTATATTATATTATAATAATAACTCTTTCCAATATATACTTTAAATGAATTAGTCCAAAAAAATTTTTACTTCCTAGATTTTTTTCCACGAAAAACAGTAAGAAAATTCGAGTTTGGTATAATGCGAATCATTTGATAACAATTCTATTTTGACGCAAGTCCAAATATCGTTTCATTTACTTTAGCGAGGATCCTTAAGTCTTCCCATTGCTAATTTAATCCCCCAAATCACCCAAATCTCCTTTCACAAGATTCGAGTGACATCTCCCACCTCCCCCTACTTGTTTCAAATCGAATGAATAAAAAGAAGAGAACGCGTTCCTTCTGAAACGAACACGGATATCTTTATGATAGGACTCGTGTCGAACCACTTCTCGAAGAGATTTCGGAGGTGCTTTACAAGCATCCCGCTGATGGCTCGCCGTAGTTTATTGATCCGATTCCCAAACCGAGAGCATTTGATCTCGCAAAAGAGATTTTCTTTCGGCCGTTCTGCCTCTCTAGAGATCTCATTTCGATGCGCCAAACTCTTCTCGGAGATGGGGAGATGGCGGAAAATTAGATTAGAATTCTTATTTTTGGAAGGTTTGTATTAGTAGGCTTTTTTTTTTGGTAGTAACATCGGTGAGCCTTGCCTTCTACATACATATGCTACAAATAGCCTACAGACGGATGATAAAAAAAGTCTTTTAGGGTTAACTACCCTGCATTTGCATATGGGAGTTTTGTTTTGTTTAGTCGCTGTACGTAATTTTGTGCACACTGTAGGTTGACCACAAGTTAACGTGGATTCCTAACAAGTAACAAATATTCATGACACTGCCAAGTTTCGAACCTGAAGCCTGTGGTGCCAAAAGTCAGAGTGCTAGCCAATTTCCAGAAGTGGGTTTAATACAATCAATTAATATCTTAGTTGGGACCTACGCATAATATAACATTACGTAAAATTGATGACAGATAGTTTGCTATTTAGAAAGAAATGATTCAAGCAAGTTTTCTGATACAACTCAAGGTTCATTTGCGAGTATAAAGAACTCCTACATTAAGCTACATTACAACTTTATACACTATGGTGTAACCTCCTCAGAGGAAGGCTATTTCTGCATCAAGTACTCCTTACTCTTCTTAAACAAATAAAACTGCAAAACTTCACAAGAAGAATAAAAACATTGGACCATCTTATATCAAAGAAAATCCTTAGTTAATAAAATCAACGTATTTTTAATACTGATTTTTTCAATACATCGTTTGAATGAATTATTTACAAAATAAAAAGTTTACTACTTAGATTTTTTTTCCATGAAAAACAGTAAGGAAATTCGAGTTTTTTGTAATGATACACATTTGATAACACTTTTAGATTGACGCACGTCCAAATAGCGTTTCATTTACTTTAGCGAGGATCCTTAAGTCTTCCCGTTGCTAATTCAATCCCCCCAAATCACCCAAATCTCCTTTCCCAAGATTCGAATGACATCTCCCCCTACTTGTTTCAAATCGAACGAATAAAAAGAAGAGAACGCGTTCCTCCTGAAACGAACAGGAATATCTTTATGATGGGACTCGTGTCGAATCACTTCCCGAAGCGATTTCGGAGGTGCTTTACAAGCATCCCGCTGATGGCTCGTCGCAGTTTATTGATCCTATTCCCAAACCGGGAGAATTTGATCTTCGCAAAAGAGATTTTCTTTCGGCCATTCTGCCTCTAGAGATCTCATTTCGAGGCGCCAAACTCTTCTCGGAGATGGGAAGATAGTGTGGAAGAGCAGCGCTTTCGCTCTTAGATTAGAAGGCTTTATTATTTTTTTTTTTTTGGTAGTAATATCGGTGAGCCTCGTCTTCTACATGCATATGCTACAAATAGACTACAGAAGGACGATGAAAACATGTTTTTTAGGGTTAACTGCCTTGCATTTGCATATGAGAGTTTTGTTTTGTTTATCGCTCTATGGTCCTTTTTCGCACACTTCAGGTTAATTAGATCGAGATCGTCAATTTAAAGTGGGTTCCGAACCACCAACAAACATCCATGTCACCGAACGACAGAGCACTATTCACTCGTCCCCCAGGCCGCCAAATGATAGTACAAAAGGGGTGACTTTCGTTGTGCTGTAGCAACCGTAAGTATAAGTCTGACGTGGCTCCGAGTCGCTGATGAAGAAGGGCAGTACCTTCCGTTAGGAGTTTTATGGAGAACTTCCCCGCATTTTGGTATTGTATGAGAGAAAATCCGAAAAAAATCCCCCAAGGTAGTCCGACTCACGAGACAAGATGCTAAACATCACGAACGCCATCGAGTCTCCTCGGTTTTGGAAACAGTATTTACAACAAAGCCACCAGAAGATTGAATCTCAGCCCTAATGCTCACCACCGCCTTACAGTCTTCTCATATATCCTATATTAGCATATCTGGCAATGTTTCTTCATTCTTATATAGTATATATATGAATTAAATAAATACAACCGAAGTTCTAATCATTTCATTTATTTAATTAAAGTGACAGGAATTAAATTTGTGCTTGATAATTAATTTTTTTTCTATTTCATTGTTCTTTTCCTTCTATATTTTTTCTATTTCTTCAGTATACTAAATTATTTTGGTGCTCGTGGGAATGCAGTTTTTGTTGTATTTCGTTCATTAACTTTTTGCATTCAATGTCGCGGGACAAAATGCTTTTTTTGAACAACAGTCGAAATATAAAAAAAATCCAATCTTCAATTAACAGCGTAAAAACCACACAGCTGGATTCATTCGTCAAAAAAAAAAAAAATTGAATTTCATTCAAACTATTTTCTAAGCACTCCTAACGATAATAAGAACAAACTGCGAAATTTTCAACACAAAAACAGCCTATGAAACAGGTTAGCCAAGAAATCCTTTAAATCCAAAAGACATTATTAAAACCAAAAGGAAATACTTATAAAAAACTAAATTAAAAAAAGGAAATAAATTAAGTAGAACATCGTGAAGACAGCTTTATCGAGGAATACAGTTCCACTAGTTGTTATAAACCATGTGACTATGCTCGCTAGAATATATACCATGCTCGCCAGATGATTCGCCAAATCAGCGTATTGAATTGATTCAATTATTCTATTCTATATATTCAAGCAGCGCATATATATATATACACTGAAGTGACAAAAGTCATGGGATACCTCTTAATATCGTGTCGGCCCTACTTTCGCCCGGCGAAGTGCAGCAACTCGAAGTGGCATGGACTCAACAAGTCGTTGGAAGTCTTCTGCAGGAATATTGAGCCATTCTGTCTCGATAGACGTCCATAATTGGGAAAGCGTTGATGGTGCAGGATTTTGGGCACGAACAGACCTCTCGATGATGTCCCATAAATGCTCGATGGGATTCATGTCGGGCGATCTAGGTGGCCAGATCATTCGTTGGAATTGTCCAGAATGTTCTTCAAACCAATCGCGAACAGTTGTGGCCCGGTGACATGGCGCATTGTCATCCATAAAAATCCCATCGTTGTTTGGGTACATGAAGTCCATGAATGGCTGCAAGTGATCTCCAAGTAGCTGAACATACGCATTTCCAGTCAATGTTCGGTCCAGTCGCACCAGAGGACCAAGTCCATGCCATGAAAAAACAGCCCACACCATTACGGAGCCCCCACCAGCTGAGAACAGTGCCTTGCTGACAGTTTGGGTCCATGGCTTCGTGGGGTCTGCGCCACACTCGAACCCTACCATCAGCTCTTACCAACTGAAATCGTGACTCATCGGACCAGGCCACGGTTTTCCATTCATGTAGGGACCAACCGATATGCTCACGTGCCCACGAGAGTCGCTGCAAGCGATGTCGTTCTGTCAGTAAAGGCACTCGAGTCGGTCTTCTGCTGGAATAGCCCGAGAAAGCCAAATTTCTCCGTACAGTTCTAACAGACAAGTCCCTTGTACGTCCCACATTGATTTCTGCGGTTATTTGACGCAGTGTTGCTTGTCTGTTAGAATTTACGACTCTTTGCAGACGTCGCCGGTCTCGGTCGTTAAGTGCAGGCGGTCGACCACTGCGCTGTCCATGGTGGGATGTTATGCCTGAAATTTCATACTCTCGGCACACTCTTGACACAGTAGATCTGGGAATGTTGAATTCCCTGACGATTTCCAAAATGGCATGACCCATGCGTCTAGCTCCAACTAACATTCCGCGTTCAAAGTCTGTTAATTCCCGTTGTACGGTCATCATCACGTCAAAACCTCTTCACATGAGTAACTTGAACAGAAATGAAAGCTCTGCGAAAGCACTGCTCATTTATACCTGTTCTACGCGATGCTACTGCCATATGAAAATTTGCATATTGCTATCCCATATATATATATATATATATATATTAGGTTGGGGAAAAAGAAATCCTTTATTTTTTCGATAGATGGCTGTAGTGATCGATATCACGTAAAGTATCAATTAAACAATTTCAGATTTATGCTCGTTAGAAAGGTGGCACTTCGTACTAAAATAATTCTGTTTCTGTTTTTTGTTTGGTCCATTCAGTTGGGAGTTACAGGGTGTTAAAAATGGAAGTGAACAAAGAGAAAATTCGGTACATTTTACAGTTTTTCTTTGACAAAGGTGAAAATGCAAGCCAGGCGGCTAAAATTGGGAATGGTGTTTATGGTTCCGATACTGTAACAGCCAATTATGTGCAATTTTGGTTTCGCAGATTCCGTTCAGGAATTTTTGATGTTAAAGATGCACCTCGCACAGGTAGGCCGGTCGTCGAAAATGTCGATAAAATCGGAGAAATGATCGAAGTTGACCGGCATGTTAGCAGTCGTAACATCGCCCAGGAGCTAAAAATCGACCATAAAACAGTTTTAAGCCATTTACACAAAGCTGGATTCAAAAAGAAGCTCGATGTTTGGGTGCCACACCAATTAACAGAAAAAAACATGATGGATCGAATTTCCATCTGCGAAGCCTTGGCCAAACGGAATGAGATAGACCCATTTCTTAAACGGATGGTGACTGGAGATGAGAAATGGATCACATACGATAACCCTGTGCGAAAACGATCGTGGTCAAAGAGCGGTGAAGCACCTCAAACGGGGGGCCAAACCAGGACTAACGGCCAGGAAGGTTCTGTTATGCATTTGGTGGGACTGGAAGGGGATTATTTATTATGAGTTGCTTCCATATGGCCAAACGCTAAATTCTGATCTCTACTGTCAACAACTGGACCGTTTGAAGATAGCGATTGACCAGAAACGGCCAGAATTGGCCAACAGGAGAGGTGTCGTGTTCCACCAAGACAACGCTAGGCCACACACATCTACAGTGACTCGCCAGAAACTTGAGCTTGGTTGGGAAGTTTTAATGCATCCGCCATACAGTCCGGACATGGCACCAAGCGATTATCATCTTTTTCTTGCATTGCAAAATTTCTTTAATGATAAAAAATTGGCATCTAGGGAGGATTGTGAAAATCGACTACTAGAGTTTTTTGCAAACAGAGACCAGGACTTCTATGAGAGAGGCATTATGAAGTTACCTTTAAAATGGCAACAAATCATACAACAAAACGGTGCATATTTGACCCAAATCGGACAATCCGAAGCATGTTAAATAAAGTCCTGAAGTTCATATAAAAATAATGGATTTATTTTTCCCCAACCTAATATATATATATATATATATATATATATATATATATATATAGAGAGAGAGAGAGAGAGAGAGAGAGAGAATTTAATCTTTTTTGATTTTCTGGCTTATATAAGTCTCGTAACATTTTCTTATGGGTTTAAAACATTTCATATTTAAAAAGGAATTTTTGTAGGAAAAGTCTATCAAAATTTCATTTAAAATTATAATCGATAAATTTCTAATGTAAATATACCTTCAACTATATGGATTCATTCATCAAATAAAGCGAAACACATTTTAAACAGTGTTTTGATTGATTTTCCCACTTAAAATAAAAAGATTAAATATAGGAATTCACTTTTTTAATTAAAAACAAACATACTTTTCTTTCAGAAAACTTTTAAATAATGTTCACAAAATGAAAAGTTAGGATTTATATGCCTAATTGTTTTATAATTAAAAATGATTGCATAAGAAAAATCTAAAAGATGAATATTAAAATATTTTTGATTCTTCAAGAATCGATTTTTTTTTTATATGAAAAAAAAAAGGTTTCTTAGTATTATAAACATGTTATATTATTTCAGCTCTAATTAAATTATTTCAGTAAAAATTAACTGTCGGATAAAATGCAATTTAAATATACTGTTCTAATTAAAATTTATTTCATGTTGTAAGAAGAGATTATTTAAATTACATTAAATAAAAATAATATTTATTATATTTACAAATTTTTTAACTTTTGGGTTTTTTAAATAAGTCCATATCTTTTCAAGTAGATTATTTAGTAATCAACTATTTATTACATTTAAGTTTATTTAATTGTCTATAAATTAAAATTATTATCTATAAATATCGTAATTATCTATCAGTTTTATTATTGATAATTACGATGTTTAATTATCGTAATTAATATAGATTTAATTTTAATTTTAATTTATCGTAATTATCTATAAATTTTTATATATTTTTGTGCAAGTGTTAATATTTTATTTATGCAATTTAAATCAAAATAATAATAATAATAATAATGATAATGAAACTGACGTTCTATTTAATTTAGCCGTTTAATACCATTCGATTCAACACTCAAATGATTCAATTTGGCGTTCAATTAATAAATAGCTGAGGCTCCAGGGCATTGCAATTGATATCTTGTTTGTGAGTGAAGGAAAATAAATTCGAATTGTAAGTCATAATTAATGCAAATTTTAATTCGTTCTACTAACTTTGTCTGTAATAATGATACGTAATCTAAGATTTCTCACTAGAATACAGTCAATACGATATGATAAAATTATTACTTGTGATTAATATGAAATATGATACACTGGTTCACATAGATTAAGCAAAAAGTACATATAGTACTTAGATTAAGCAAAGGGTACATATAGTACTCTTATATGCACATAGATTAAGCAAAAAGTACATATAATATGGTTCTCATAGATTAAGCAAAAAATACATATAATTTGGTTCACATAGATTAAGCAAAAAGTACATATAATATGGTTCACATAGATTAAGCGGAAAGTACATATAATATGGTACTTAGATTAAGCAAATTAAGCAAAAGATTGCGATTACACAGCAGAACTAAGTAGATTTTCATAAAAATTACACAATAAAAAAAAATTGAAAGATTGAGTAAAAAGCAATATTGTATCAGAATATAATATGCCAATTATTGGATCTTCAGTCATTAAAAGTCATTGATCATATGGCCGTAAAGAGGCTTCAGAAACATCTACAGTTTCTGCAAATAGAAACACGCACAGTTAAACTTTGAGATAGCCATATCAATAATTAACATACTATATCTGGAAAATTACGATGACGAAACATTCAAGTCGGCCAGAGATAGTTCTATGAAAAAAGAATGCTTAAATGTGACCCTTTTTGTTATTTATAGGTTGTACATTGGATTGATTATTGGATTAGATTGTAGATTTTCGGATATTGGCATAGATTCTAGAACATGAATAATGAAATTTGAGCTATACTGTATTAAATAATGTATTTTTTAACTATTTAATATACCTGAAAAAAATGCATTATTATTGTTTCATATTTTTTGTTAATCCTTACTATAACCGAACTGGATTTTTTGACTGAACTTAATTTTTTAACCATTTAAAAATAATATTCTGTGAAGAGGGTTTTATCTTTTATGTCAAAAGGCGTAAAAACGTTAAGAATTCCTGGTGCATAGTGTTCAATGGCATTATGGAATCATGTTTAACTAATTATTAACATAATTAAATTGATTTAAACTGATGATTATTTAAAATATAAATAAAATGTTTAACTTATTATAAATGTAGGCTATTAACTGTGGAATCATGAAGTATTTACGTGATTGGCACGCTAGTTTCGTTTGGTCTATTTAAAAATAATAACTTGTCAAAAATCTTTTTGTCGTAAATAATTTTATATTTC
>BPLQ01001949.1:0-15332 GCA_021605075.1 Caerostris darwini
TAATTAGGATTTCAAATAAATATATGAAAGTAAATTGCATAATTAATATATGAATTGCTCTTTTTTTTTTAAATATCTACAATTTAACAAATATGGAAAAATGTGTATATCATCACAAAAAAAATGTTGTAATCATACTTTCTCCTACGCACTGGCAAGAGCGCCAACCTGTGGTGTTCAGGAGAAATTTCAGTTAGCCTACAAACTCTCACCTGGAGAGGAAGTATATTTCCTTCTTCCAGCATGTAGCTGAGTATCGGGTTTTCAGCTTAGAAGTGGAATTCTTCCACGAACCTGTAATTATATGTCTTTAAATGTGTTAAATATTGTATGTTTAATTGTATGTGTGCAATGTTTGTTTGCGTGTAAATATAGCTGTGAGTTCCCAAAAAAGTGTCTCAAGTGCCTCAACATAACCACACGTAACCATATAAAATAAGAAGTTTACAAGCAATACCAAAACCATCATTAAAATGGGTATTATAAACACAATAAAGTAGCAAAATACATTTTCATCTATTATAATATTAGAGTCATTAAGAATACAAAACGTGAATTTAAATGTTATGAAAGCATCCCGATATTCTGAAAAGGCAAGATAAGTTATGTGAACCTGTTTGTTTTGTATTCATATTCAAACTTTGGAATAATGTGTACATCGTTACAAAAAGGCATTTTATTTAAATATTTATAACAAACCAGATAGTGTATTTTATTTATATTCTTCCAAAATTTATTAGATGATTCCAACACAAACATTACTTTAAAATATTAAATATTTCATTGTATGAATAAATTTCTGTACCATTGCTTAATGTCTGAGTTTACTATAAGTAATCTTAAGCTATTGTAAATCATATCAAACAAGAAATTTACATGAATTATCAAAACCATCGTTAAAACGGGTATTACAAACACAATAAAGTAGCAAAATAAATTTTCATCTGTTATAATAAAAGAAGCATTAATGTGGAAATAAATGCTATGAAAACATCGTTATATTTTGAAAAGGCAAGATATTTTTTTAAAAACTGCTTTTTATAAATTTCTATTCCAACTTTGGAAAAATGTTTACATCTTTATAAAAAGGCATTTTATTTTTATAAAATATATATTAATAACAAACCAGTAGTGTATTTTTATTTATATTTTTCCAAACTTATTAGGAGATTCAAACATAAACATTATTTTAAACCTTTAAATATTTCATTGTATGAATTGTCTGTACAATTGCTTAATGTCTGAGGTTACTGTAAGTATTCTTAAGCTATTGTAAATCATATCAAGCAAGAAATTTACATGCAATACCAAAACCATCATTAAAATGGGTATCACAAACACAATAAAGTAGCAAAATAAATGTTCATTTGTTATAATAAAAGAGGCATTAAGAATATAAAACGGGGATTTAAATGTTATGAAAGCATCTTGGTATTTTGAAAAGGCGAGAGTATCTTCAAGTCTCAAAGTACTCAGTTGAAAGCAATCAGCTTAGTACCAAAGAACACTCAAAATTCTGTTTACTAAATTGCACTCCCATAGAAAAGGAGGTTGGCTTCTAAAATTTACGTGACTTTCACAAAATAAAGCCTCATTCTACTTTACTGCGCTAATTTGCCTTTTTTTAATCAAAGAATATCCTCCTTAGCTCTTTCTTAAAAGCCATAATGCTTTAACCATTAGATAATTCCACTCTTAGAGAATTTTATCCGAGGATCGTTTATAAAAGACACGTTGCCTTGCACTCAAAACGGTGGCACACACAGAAGATCTTCTATTTTTATCTGATACTAATGACGAAATGCTTTTAAGTGCTGTGAGAATTTATTCAGGATCGTAGGCAGAGAGTGGATTTAAATTGCATTCAACTTTTAAAACGTTTATTTTTATGGATGCAGAGTTGATCCAAATGCAGATGAAATAAGTTTTAATTTACTTAAGAAAAGGTGAACTCGGAGCTCTGGAATTATGTAGATTTTACGACCATAGTAAACTCTCACAAAATGTGGGCATGCAAAGAGAATCGCCCATTTACCCCGAAGGAATTTCATGAATTTTAATAAGTTATATGCAAGCCCATATTTGTATCTCGTGAATAAAATATTATGTTTCTGTATCATAAGTATTCTTAATTATATTCTCATTTGCCATGCTATGAGCATGTTTATGTTTATTTTTCTCTCATAGCAGTAACAAAATAAATTAAAACAAAACTCTATAAATAAACGTTTAAAATTTAAATTCTGTATATGAAGTTTAAATAAGAAATTGAAAAATCGAACTTTTATCTAAACTTCCGTGTCCTAATGTCGTTGATTTTTCCCAAGCTATAGTTTAAATAGTCGTGTGTGGTCTGACGGCCCATTTTCTATCCCTGTGGTCTTTGCTTCTTCAGGTTTCAGATTCGAATTTTCGTTGTGGCATAGATGTTTGTTAGTGATTAAAATGTAGATCAACCCGGTCAAATTAGTCTAAAGTCTGCAAGAAAAATGACAGAGGAGCGGCAAACCAAACTACTCATGTGTACACATTTAATTTCGAGTGGGGTTTCCTTTTTTGTTTAATTTTAGTGTTAGCTTCAAAAAAGATGATTTATATATTTTAATTATAATTTCTTCTACTTTAACTAGGCGGCCTGATGACCAATTTGATAGCGCTCTGGCAGTTGGTACCATAGGCTTCAATTTCGAATACTGGCAGTGGCATAGATGTTTGTTAGTGGTCGGAATCCACGTTAAATTGTATGTCCCGATCTAATTAGCCTAAAGTGTGCATAAAATGACCGTGGAGCAACAAACTCAAGCAAATTAATAATGCAAATATTGCTTTAATAAAAGATTGTACAGCTTATGCAACGAAATCGACAACTGGTTAGAACTGCTGTTGAATTAAATTTAATTTAAAATTTAATTTAATTTATAGCTTTTTTGTTGTTACATTACCTAAACTGTATATTATCAATTGTTTCATTGATATTTATTAAAAATATACATTATTTCTAATGAAAAAGTGAAGAATTACAGAAATGTGTGATCCATCAGAATGCAAAATTATAAACATTGTAGCCCTTTATTAAAATTTAAGCGATATACTACTGTGTCCCAAAAGTAAGACCAATTTTCAATTTAAATTTTCTGGGTATAAGAAATTTCAATTTTTTTTCTTTTTTAGGTTGTTGGCACTGTCCTTGACATCTGTGTGAAATTTTACGCCAAAATATTCATTAGTGTTTGAATTACGATTGGTTAAATTGCGTTAAATTTCATTTGCAGAAACGTATAGAATGTTACGAAAGGCATTCAGTGCCTATATCGGAAAGAAATGTGTAGGAGTGGTAAAAACAGTTAAAAAAAGGCAGAGAACGCGTTAAAGACGAAGAGCCCTCTGGTCGACCACCAATCTCAACCGACGAAGCTCACGTCCAAAAAATTAAAGATTTGGTGCTTTCAAATTGTCGATTTAGAATTAGAGACATGTCTGATGATGTTGGAATTTCAAAATTTCATTTTAAAAGGTGTTATGGGACTCAAACACGTCAAATCTTGATTGGTACCGAAAACACTGATTGCGCCAGCTCTCATTGCACTGATTCTTCATGACTGTTTGTCAAAAATTAAGCCCATATAGTTCCATAAGCACCATACTCATATCGTGCGACTTCTCGCTATTTCCTAAACGCAAAAGACCACTCCGGGGACATCATTTTGAGTCGATTGAAGAGACTTTCAAAAATCGCCGGAATCAGTTTTAGTGGTTCACAAAACCAAGCGTAACATAAGCACTAATGAATATTTTGACGTCAAATTTCACACAGATGTCAAGGACAGTGCCAGCAACCTAAAAAAGAAAAAAAAATGAAACCTCATATGCACGGGAAATTTAAATTGAAAACTGTTCTTACTTTCTGGACACAGTAGTGTTTATAGAGTACAACCTTCAATACTCCAAAGATGTTAGTCTCGCATAATTGCAAAAAGTGAACAAAATTTTTGATTTAAAATGAAAAATACATAAAGTCACCGATATATATATATACTCATGTTTGTGAAAATTGCAACACCGTGAAGCATTTACGCGAGTGAGCTGAAATTTTCAGGAAATGCAAAATAGCGCATGATATGTAAATGATTATAATTTCAAATCCGTAGCGCATGCACATGCTGAGCAGCGCACTCTGAACGGCGGATGGATCCGAATAAATAGACGGCTGTAGCGAGGCGTGTATGGTTATCTGTGGTTATCTGTTACAGAGTTTGAACGGGGCAGAATCATCGGCCTTCGTGAAGCTGGATTGTCTTATCGTGCTGTAGCCGCTCGTGGGCAGCGTAACAGCAGCACAGTGATGCGTCTTTGGAAGCAGTGGACGGACGAGTGTCGGACAACTCGGAAATCCGGGAGTGGACCCCGAAATGTGACGTCAGATCGCGATGATAGACACCTGGTCCGCATAGTGCTGATGGACCGTACAGCTTCCTCTAGACAATTGGCAGCACAGTGGTCAATAGCTACAGGTGTTTCATTGTGTGCCTCGTCAATTCGTAGACGTCTGCTGCAGCGTGGACTGCTCGCAAGGACTCCTTTATACAGGATCCCTCTCACGCTAAATCATCGCCACCTGCGGCTACAATGGACCACTCAGTATAGAGACTGGCGTGCTGATTGGCAGCATGTCGTGTTTTCTGACGAATCCCGCTATAATTTGTGGTACGATGATGGCCACATTCGTGTCAGACGCTATGCCGGTGAACGAACGTCACAGTGGACAAACACCCGGAGTTATGGTCTGGGGTGCCATAACATATCATGGACGATCTCAATTGCTAAGAATTGTGGGCAATCTGAACAGCAACCGGTACATCAGTGAAGTTCTACAGCCCCAAGCTGTTCCCTTCCTTCAAATCTTGCCAATCGCTGTATTTCAACAGGACAATGCCCGCCCTCATATCGCTAGGACAGTTCAATCCTTCTTTGCAACGCGGCAGGTACAGCTTCTTCCTTAGCCTGCGTATTCACCGGATATGTCGCCGATTGAACATGTGTGGGATTTCGTTGGCCGGCGTCTCGCTCGTGATCCTCGTCCTGTTGCTTCTGCAGACGAACTGTGGGTGCGCATACAAACAAAATGGAATGCTCTTCCTCAGGCAGACATTCAAAATTTGTTTGACTCCATTCCACGTCTTGTAGCAGCACTTATTGCGGCGTGTGGTGGCTACACAAAATTATGATTCTGATCTCTTGTTGTTGTTTGTTTGCTTTGAACATTTAATCATTTATTTGTACCACTACCACTCAACTGTGTATTAAATTTCATTCAATTATGACGATTCCTTCATGGTGTTGCAATTTTCACAAACATGAGTATATATATGTATATATATAAGCATTAATACAAAATACAAGATTTGCCGTACTGTATTTCAAATTGAAATTTGTACTAGTATTTTTTTTTCTTTTTTAAAAAACACCTTTCAAATAGAATCACGTATTTCAATATGAAATTTTAAGATACTCCTCCTAAATCCAATTCACCCTAAAATGAATGATGCAGACCAGCACATTCGATTCCATTTTTTACTATTATTTCTTATACAAACTTATCGTATTACATGAGTCTGCCATGAACAAAGATACTATTTTTTTTTGCAAATATTTGGAATTGATACCAATGGAGAAGTTCTCAGAAATATTAAAGGTTTTTTTAAATATTTTGCATGTAAAGCAAAGACAAGAAAATAAAACATATGCAAAAGGTTAAATTGTATTGAATTTTAAAAATTTTGAAAATGATCCAGTAGTTTAATCCGAGAAAATATTTGAAATTGAGAGTTAATTTCTGCAATAAGTCATTAAAAAGAAAATCGTATCGGAACAAATATTTATTAATGATTGGCCTATATTCTATTCTAATAATTATTCCAGATTCTATTAATGATTGGCTTGATGAAACCTAACGGCCGAATGATTAGCACTCTGGCTGCTTGTAATGGTTCGGAATCCACTTTAAACCGAAGGTCTCAGATTAACACGATCGTTGAGAGTAGGATTGACAACCCTACAACATAAAATAAAACATATCCTGTCTTGAAATCTGCCAGTAGGCAGACAGCATTGGCCCACCATGGGGCATTTGCGCCAATAATGATAAATGAATACGATTTTCTAAAATAAATTATTTTAATATACGTTAATGAACTTAAACATGAGTATCATATTTTTTATTAAAATTTGTTTAAAGCTGTAAAAACAATAACGATCTATAATTTTTTCAATTCCCAATTTCTTTCCAATCAATACATAATTTTTTTTTAATGATTCAATTGTTTTATACCAGAAATTATTTAAAATTGATTGTTAATATCAGCAATACTTTTAATCAGTAAAAAAAATCTGATTTGTTTGACAATTATTTATCTCCCAATCATATTCTATTAATAAGCATGATTTTCTAAAATAAAATATTTTAATATGCATTAATCTACTTAACTAAGATTATCATATTTTTGATTAAAATTCTATTAAAGTTGTAAAAACAATAACGATTTATAATTTTTTCAATTAATTTATAATTTTTTCAATTTGTAATATTTTCCAATCAATACGTGATTGAAATTTTTTTTTATTTTATTGTTATTACTGCATTTAATCAAATTTTATTTTAAATCTAAATTTCATAAAATAGTCATTTACGTAGAAAAATAGTTAATATGAAATATTTCAGCACACAATTCATATCTACTTGCATTTCATACTATTTTCTGATGCATTATTAAAAATGTTCCATTACACAGTAATTCCACTACAAGATCTGTAATAAAACTTTTAATATTCAGAAAACTTTGATTAATATATTCCTCTCCCTATGCTTATAGTTGAGCATCATGCACACAAAATATCCAATCTAAGAGTTAATGTTCATTTTAAGCAGATGGTTCATCTTAAATGAGCAGCCTTTCATTCTCTGCAGTGTATCTTTATAATTCCTCGTGATATATTTTCCTTAGCATAATTTCCTTAAATCAAGAATGATAAGAATAGCGCATAAATATTCAATGAGATAAGAGCTTGTCGTTGAAGCCATATCACTGTGTAATAATTTTTGTTAGAGGACAGATAACATTGCTCGCTTTATGTACAAAAATGAAGTAGTTTCTCAACGTAATGTTTGTAATTTAACTCGAAAATGCATAGTAATTTGAAATGTTGCTAAAGGTTTGATAATAAGATATGAAAACAAAGTATATTGCTGTAAGTCGGTTATAGTTTAGAATATTGCTATTATGAATATTTAAAGAAACTGTTAAATAAATGAAACAAATAATTTTAGGAAAATTTATAAATATATAATTTAAGAGTAGAAAAATTAGAAATGATAGATGATAATCTCTGAAACTATCTACAATTATATACCTTGCTTCTAAAAATTAAAAAAATTAAAATAAATGTGTTTGTACAATGTTTATGCATTGGAATTCAGTGAAATTTGGCAAAAGAGTTAATGAGCCAATCAAAAAATTATTTTTTTCCTTTGTTGTCTGCCATAGTATCTGACAGTAGGCAGACGGCATTGTCCCACCATAGGACTGTTGCGCCAAGAAAAAAAAAGACGTCGGGCATAGTGTCAGATCCCCAAAACCCTGCTTTTTGCTAAACATAATTTACCAGCAATGAATGTTTAATAAGAAAAACATCCGTCTGTTGAAATATATCTAACAAATTTTATGATTATCTACAAGCAAGCAGACGACCTTGGTCCATCATGGTGTTTCTACGCCGATGAAGAAGTATTAATAGAAGAATGATATAATTAATGCCTATATTTCTTTAATCTAAGTAAAAATGTTTTGTTTACCTAGAGCTCGTTCACAATTATTTTACCTCTGACAGCCCCTTACTGATATGTGAAAAAAGATCACTCTGAATCACAGGTAAAATAACTGTGACCATGACAACACATTTTGTTGTTCCAATCATTTCCATTTAAAATTGAAAAGATTGATTAGGAAAATAACTAATATATAAAGAAAATATGCGCAATTTTTTTATTGAAATGCTAACAAAATAAACAATCTCACATATACTAAGGACGCCACGGCCCCTATCGTCATAGGAATTAGCGTAAAAAATTTTTGAAAACCACTGAAAGAAAACATTTCATTTTTATCAGTGAATATTTACAATGAGTTATCGAATTAATGGAAAAGCAAATGTTCCTATTGAAATTGTGATTGAAGAGAAATTAGCAAAATATTTTTCGATAAGCGTCGGTAATTTGCCGAATCTATAACATGCTGTCCCTTTGACCATTAAGAAAATGAAACCAATATATGGTTTTACAAACTTTTACTTATTGAAGAACACAAATCAGAATTTTAGGCAGAACATTTTGATATTCTCGTTTTTTTTATACTCCTATAGATGATTGCAGAGGACATAGCTACGGCCATGCATCAAATAGTTAAGGAAGATATTCCAGTTTTCAAGCAAGAAAAAAGAGAAATGCGAATTTGCTACCTTTTTCATTCTCTTAACTAGGTGAATCTTTATGCTCCTGATGACGTACAAGAGTAAACAAGTAATTTTCAAATTGTCCAGACATGGTACATTTTTTTTTTCGAGTTCTAACCATCTGTGGGATAGATTGACAAAATATTTAGGTTTAAAGTATATCCTTAAATGTAAATTAGATGACTCTCGATCTAATGTAGCAACACCTTGAACCAAAATTATAAACAAATTCAAGATATACGTCTATTTCTGATAATAAAGCAACGAGAAAAGGAACCATTAGTTTGTCGAGAAAAATGAAAAAAAAAAAAACCCTTGTAATTTCTTATTCTAACAGAAATGTGCGGTACTGCATTAGAAAGGATGGATAAAGCAAATATCAACCATCAGAAAGCAACATTGACAGTGGACGCTGTAATAAATTTAACTTCGCTTTCCAATTTGATTGATAGTGTCAGATATAATTTTGATTAATTCGAATAGTCTGTCAAAGAGATACATTCAGAAGCTATCTACGAAGATCATTATCAAAGAAGAAGAGGTAAAAATTCTTTGGCGGCTCTGCACTCTTTGTACAACTTTATAAGAAATAAATATCGAAACTATAAACCTTTATCCTAATGATTGATGCCTTAACCATCCATCTAAGACAGTGATTGGAATTACTTAAAAAAAATCGGTCAATGTTTTTATATTCTTGTTTAAAAATGTTGAACTCTAAAAAACAGAGATATAGTTGCAAATATTTTCTTAAATTTTATCACAATAAAAAAATAATTATTAAGTACGTTTGTCCAAGGAACATTATTTTTTTTTTAAGTTTAAAAACAAAATTATGTATAATTTAAGGCGTTTTGATCTATCTCTAAGAAAGCTTTTATTGTCCGAATGCTGGAATATTCTTTAAATGTAAGCATATAATTTTGACTTAGAGAAAATACATTGATAATCACCAAATATTAACTTTTTCTAAAAGCATGTTAAATTTTTATTTTTTTATTTTTACGTATTATTTCACTGAAAAGGTTGATCTCAAACACAATATTTTAAACAAACAATTTACAAGTAATCATTTCGAATTCTTGTCCCTTACTTAGCTTTAAAGATTTTTCAAAAACGGAAAAATCGTTTGGAATGTTCGGTATTAAAATAGTTGAAATTAAAGTTTTTGGAATAAGTTATTTGCATTTAAGTGGGTAGAAATATGTTTCTCATTGTTATAAGAAATATGACAATGATATTTCTGATAAAGTTTCTGGTAGATACTCTATTTATATAAATAAATTTTATATTAATATCTAACAGATATTAAAAAGTAAATTCATCCAGTCTAAGGTTATTTTAAATTAATAAGAAAATCATTAATATAGTTTTTAAATATACAATTATTTCTAAGATTTTTCTAAAACATTTTTAGAACTATATCTTCTTTGTCGATGATTTTCCTAAAAGTGGCTTAAGGACAGATATTCAGAAAAATACTACATCCCTCTGGCCAACTAGATTGGATTTAAGGCAACCTCTTGAACAGAGCCTCTCTTTAACTGATGACTTATCACAAGAATCCCTCGAAATAGAACACCCTCCCCCATCCTTTTATGGGGAGGCAACGTCATTCCAAACTGCATTTTCTACACGAACCGTGGCTGCCAGTCCGGAATTGTTACCCAGGGCGAGAGATCATCTCGTTCCTTGAATTGAAAGGAACAAAAGATTTCCCATGTAATGTATTCTATTTAAACTTGTCTTGGCAGTGGTGGGAAAAGAAAGGGTGGGTGTTGGGGGTGGACTAGGCACGGGTGGAGCAGGTTTGGGCGAGTGGCACGTTGAGGAGCTGTCAGGTGCATCAGGTCTATCCTGTTTCAGCGAGACTTGCGGCTTTTCCAGACATGTCTGCGCACGTCCAGCTGATGTTGGAGGTGGTTTGATAAGAGTATTATGGAGTTTGGGTGCAGCTGAAGCGAATGTGATTGATAAATTGCGAGGATGAGCATGCTGATGGTGGGTCAACATGGATTACGTCGAGATCAAACACTGTAGAATGAATAATTACATAGACACGGTCAAAGCTATAAATATATAGGCTCAGCAAATAGTTTCTCTTCAAATAAGAGAAATACATTTGAAGCACTAAAACATGTGAATATAGTATTTGTATGTTCTTATAATTAAAATTAAGCACAGTAAGTTATATTTTTTAGTAGTTTTGAAAAACAATAGGCTTATGAAACACGATTAAACACGATTAAAAAATTGTAAGATAAGTAACGATAAAATAAGATTTATGTAATTATTCACCTCTATGCCCAACGCTCTACACTCATTTTAGACCAGGATCTACGGTTCACACTGGATTCTGAACCACTACAATTATCCATGGCACAGCCGAGACTCGAAACCGAAACCTGTGGCACCGAGCTCCAGAGCACCAGTCACTCAACCATGAGGCTCTTTATACAATTTTTAAAATAAGTGAAACTATTTTTAGCTGAAGAAGATGAACTATTAATTACATAATATGATGGTGGATTGAGGATTAAACATAAGGAAATATCTCTTGAAAAGCTTTCTTGTAAAAGATTCTTGTAAAAGAAAAAGTGTTGATATTTATAAAAATCCTGATGAATGTTAATGACGCATTTATGTGAATTGGGAGTAAAAAGAGAGGAAATCTTTAATGAACTGACAAAGAAATGAGAGTCTGCTTTTCAAATATATGCTCAAACACTGAAGAAAGAAGATCACATCAGCCTCATGTTTCTCATAAACACCTGAACAAATATATAATATAATATTCACATAATAATAATATGATATTTAAGCAATTATTATATAAATATGCGATAAATGAAAGTATATTAGAAATCAATGTTTTCTTATGTAACTTTTAAATTTCATTAATCCAAATAAGAAATAGAGAGAGAGATATGCAATATATTGAAATAATAAAGACTCAGATATATTTTTAAAAAACACATATACATTTTTAAAAATATTAATTTAAGTATACAGATTAAGAAAAAATTATATTCTAACTTTTATGTTTGTTGTTTAATTTTAGTTTCAAATTTATACAAATTAATGGAAAATTGTTTATTTTTTTCTTTATACAAATGAAACACAGAATACAAATTATATAATATTTAATTCCAGCAAAGGAGGTCATCTTTGCATCTTATTATTTTATAGCTATAATATAAAGTATTGCTCAAAAGTACTTTTAAAAAGAATTGCATAATAAAATTTAAATTATCAAATTTTTGATTTACGAAATATTAATTATGATTTCTAATACTATGGTTTAATTAACCAAATTATATTAACATAATTTTTGAAAACAATGTTTTCTAATTAAGTTACACTACATGTGCAACTTAATTCAGTGATATGTCTTGAGTCTTAATTTATCCAAAAGAAATATAATATTTGAAACATTTCTTCTAAATAATTTCTCAAATAACTAAACCCAACCTCACAATGAAGCAACCTTGAAGACATTTTAAAATCAATGCAATAATTTTTCTTATCTATTTTGATCTGCTCCTAGTATAAATGATTTTTGAATAAGTTTTGTTTTCGAATACATGTTACTTTGAACTAAGCCATTCATTACTAAAACTTCATAGATATAACAGATACAAATCCACTCAGAGTGAACCACAGATCGTTATTACACTGCAACAACATTGCAAGTTGAACATTATACTCCCAAGGGTTGCTTCTATTGGGACACTAAATCACTTCCACAAGACTAACGGAATCATACTGTACACATATTTATATTGCTCATTTCTGATATAGATTCAATGCAGAGACCAAAATTTCCCCATATTTATTGACTAAACATTAATCAGCATATACAATGAGTAGTGAAATCTTTATAATAAATATTTTTTGGCAAAATTAAGCTTGATGTCAGTTTTGATGACATTTCGAATAGCTTGAAACAATTGATAATTTATTTATTTAAGTTAAATACAGATTGTTTAATTGGAATCAATACTAATAATCGCTAATATAATCAATAATGTATATTGTAAATCTCAAAACTTCTATTGTAATTGTATTAACTATAATGTCAACAATAAACTAAATTAAGTAATGATTATAATGTAAGGGGATCTATAGTGTCTCTTGTAAGGTTATTAACGTATTCACTATCATATATTTCATATTTTAAATAATAAATTACACTTATATTTCGAAAATACAATCACCACGTTAAAAAGCTATTATAGTTTTATTACAAAATTGGACTTTTGATCATTCAGTAAAATTTATAGCTCGAAATGTAACTGGAAAAGCAAAATAAATTATGACGTACGCGAGTAATATGTCAAGACCTTACAACAGCCAAAAAAGAATAAAATTTTAAAACTGTCTTTCAAACACTCTCTTTCTCCAAGACTTTTCAAAACGTCTAAATCCTCCAACGACATTGTGAAAGAAGCAAGAAAATTTTTCCTTCAGAAGCAAAACTAAGCTGTGTGACACTTGTCTTGACAGAGGGAATTACAAAATGGATATTGAGATCTGCCGACCTGAAGATATTTCGGGGGTTGCATGCAATCATTCTTGCTTGCTCCACCCCCACCTCCACCCCCAACCAACTTTTCTGCGGTTTCTGAGTCGATGCACTGGTTCCTTTTACAGCGGTCTTTCATTTGTCAAAAATGTCTTTCGAGATAGATTATTTTTCCTGATATTTGCTTTCTTCTTCTCATGAAATTCAGAATACCCGGGACCTTTCGGGAAGTTTGACAAGACGGAGGAGAAAAAGAAAAGTGTATGTATTCATTTCTTGGTCGTTGAAATGTTTCCGTATAATAGGATTTTGCAGAAGAAAGTTCTTGAAATGAATGTAGCATTGATATAGACTAGATATTGTGCACTGCTGTTTGTATTATTTTTCGTGCTTGAGAACTCATTTTGTTGATATACGTTCCGGCTATACTTGAAGTCTTACTTTTTTTGATGCAAAATGTGTATTATTCTTAAAAAGGAAATTTAATATTTAGGGAGACATATATCTTAAGAAAAATTATATGATTTTTTTAGGACAGAGGATAGATTTTTAGACAGATTAAGGATTATTTATGTTTAGATTTTTTTGCTAATAAACACACATTTATTGTTTTGTCGAATTAAAAGCATGAATTTTGCATTAATGTGCGAATGTTTCATTTGAGAAATGATTTAGTTGATGTATGTTTCAACTATACTTGAAGTCTTACTTTTGTTTATGTGAAATGTCTATTATTCTTAAAAAGAAAATTTAATATTTAATGCGAAAAAAGATTATATAATTGTTTCTAGGTATTGCCAATAAACCCACAATAATTGTTTTGTCGAATTAAAGCATGAATTCTGCATTAATGTCCTAATGTTTAATTTGAGCACTCATTTTTTTTATGTATGTTTCAGCTATACATGAAGACTTACTTTTTTGGTGTGAAATGTTTTTTTTTTTCCTTAAAAAACAAATTTAACATTTAGGGTGACAAATAAGAAAAATTATTATCTTTAGGATTTATTAATAAATCCACTTTGATGGTTTTGCCGACTTAAAAGCAATAATACTGCATTAATGGGCTAATGCTTCATATACACTGATAAGTATTCTGTAGAAAAAAGTTCTTGAAATGAATGATTGATTTAAAAATCTATACAATATCCAATACTAGTTAAAAACCAACAAAGTCTTTTCATAATAATTTAGTTATAACCTTTGAAATACGATGGGTTTGAATTAAAACACCTTTTAAAAATTAATTATTATACTATGCTTTTTACTAATCAATGCTATTTTATAAGATTAAAAGTCTTTTAAACATTTCAAAATTTGAAATGGAGCATTAATTTTGATAAACATATTTATATAAATTAAAATCATATTAGCAAGGGAATACAGAAATATATTATTTCTAACTCTACGTAATTAAATACATATTTTTTTAATTATTCCAACTCCATTTTTAAACAATGAAAAAACATGAAAGCGTGTCACTTTTTTTTTCTGATATGGCACAAAGACGGTTTTATTATGCTTTTATTTTATATTCAAATTATCCAATATCCCTTAAAAGGATGGCTTAGATTGTTAACTTTTATCTGCATTCATTATCATAAAATGAGCGAAAGAGTCAGCTTAATTTATTGATCTCTAATCCTAAATTTAAAAGAATTATTTTTTACACATTTCTCAAACAGACATGTTTTTGAAAGTTTATTGGATGATTTTTTTAAAGCAGATTTAACTATCATTATTTAATTTTCTTTATTAATAGATATTTTCATAACTATGCATTGTTATTTTGATATTGTATAATAATTACATTATTTGCTAAATTAATGTTATCTTTCACTTAATTTAAGAAATAAAATGAGGTGAAGTGATTAGGAATAAATTACAGAACAAAAATGTCTTAATGTTACAAGAGTACAAGAATACAAGAATTCACCTTGTACTTTCGTGACAATACCTAAGTTATACATTCGGATTTCAATAATATATGAAAAATTTTTATTAATTTGTATAATTAATATATAAGAACTGCATTTTTTTTTTTTTGCTTTTTATCAGCCAAAAATTATTAATGTTGCAAGAAATCACGTTGCACTATGACAATATTTAAGTTATGGGTGCGCAGAAGATCTACCTCCCCGTGGTGCACCTGGTAACACTTTTTAATGGCTGAAAGATCTGCAACTTGGCCTTATTGTTAGATTAATCAACTCTGTCTCAGCATGTTTTGTTGTATTATCTGTTTTTTTTTTTATTCGTTGTTCTTTTTTTTTGCTGTAACTGTTCATAATATGCCATTGGA
>BPLQ01001950.1:0-13613 GCA_021605075.1 Caerostris darwini
ACAAAACACCTTTTAGATTAATAAAGTATTCTTCTTCAATAAATTAATAATATTAAATAAGTTCTTTATATACACTCATGTCCATATATTAAGGATAATTCAGAATCACACAGAAATTGAACTCTAAAATAAAAATTTCACCTGTAGAATTATCACACACATCTTGAAGAAGAATATGCAAATTACAGGAAACCACCAGATGGCGCGGATAGTAGGTCACAATGACGAGAGTGTAAGAGAGGGGTGTATAAGGAATGGTGACAAAGAAGTGAAATTGTTCACAAGCGCTTTAAAAGACTTTCAGTGAAATAACCGCATAGTTATGGCACAAAGGTAGCATTTGGATGATTTTTTACGTGGTAGAATTATCGGACGACTGGAATGTGGACGTACCCAGCTGGAAGTATCCGAGGAACTTGGAATCGACCAGAGTGTCATTTCTAGGCTTTGGCAAGGATTCCAAGATGATGGTAATGGGGGTAGATGTTAGAGCACAGGTCGCCCCCGAGTTATAACGCCGAATGAGGACCGATATTTAGCAGTTACTGCCAAAAGAAACAGACGGAGCACAGCATCAGACCTGTCTCGTCAGCTCTCTTCAGCTACCGGTACGACAGTTTCAAGGCAGACCGTGTACAGACGCTTAGGGCACACTGGTCTATATGCTCGTAGGCCTGTCAGATGTGTTGCACTTACCGCAACTGACTGTCGCCTGCGATTAACCTGGAGTAGAGAGCATGCATTGCGGACACCGCAACAGTGGTCTTGTGTTTAATTTTTTCCGACGAGTCCAGGTTTAGTTTGCAGTCTGATTCTCGTCGGACTTTCATATGGAGAGCTCCAGGTACCCATTACCACCAAGAGAACACCATTGAACAACACCGTTACGATGGGGCAGGATGGCTCGTTTGGGGAGGAATTATTCTTTGTTCCAGAACTGACCTGCATATTCAGAGTGTAACGATGACAGGTCACATCTATCGGGATGCCATTCTGGAACAACATGTACGTTTGTTTCGCGGCGCCATGGGTGCTGAATTTCTGTTTATGGATGGCAACGCCCGTCCTTACCGTGCAAACATTGTAGACGAATGCCTTCAATTGGAGGATATCACCCGTATGGACTGGCCAGAATACTCACCGGACTTGAATCCAATAGAGCATGTGTGGGATATGCTTGGCCGACGAATTGCAGCCCGTCAACCCCCTCCCACCTGTCAACCGGAACTTCGGAGGGCATTGCTTGATGAGTGGTGTGAGATTCCCCAAGATCAGATTGATAATTTGATACTCCGCATGCCTAGGCATTGTAAGGCCTGTATTGCATCGTGCGGGAGACATACTCCATATTAACCATCATACTAACCATGTTATACTGTTTTTTGTAAATAGGTTCTTTTTGAAATTTGCTCCAGGGAGTAAAAATTGCAATTTGTATTAATTATTTCAAATATATAGCACCTTTTTTTGCTCTTTACCTTTTGTTTAATAAATAGACTTTACAAATAAGGCAAATTTGTTTTGCTTCTGTCTCTCTTTCTTTGCCTCTACTTCATTATCCTTAATTTATGGAAATGAGTGTAATATAATCATGATTATTTTACAAAATTTAAATAAATATAAAAATTAGATAAATGATAGTTGTTTGCGAGTTGACAGACAATACATTTACTTCAAATCCTGATTAAAATAACTTCATACAAAATACATAAAGTCGTCGAAGTAAACAGGCAGAAATAGCAAATCGAAAATGCAAATGATCTAGATCAAGGCTGTCCAGGTGAGATATGGCATAGACTGGCGGGCCTTACGCTGGAACTAATAATGTAAATTAAAAGTAAAAATAAATAGAAGACTCAAGGAATTTATTAAAATGTTTTTTTGTTTCGTGATTAATGATACAAGATTGTCACCTGGAGGCATTTTTAATTTTCATGTACCTGTAGAAATATGCAAGAACCAAAAAAATATCGACTCATTTAAAACCCTAGTTGCAATTTAAAATAAATATTTCCTAATGATGCGAAAGCCAATTTTCTCAAGGAAGTTGTAAAATAGTTCTCTAGTCATGTTTATATCAATATAGAATTCAAAACGAAAGATTTGCATCTGTTTTCAGATATATATTTAATTTTTAGTCAAGGAAATTTCAATTTGCACGAACTTACTCATATGAAAATAAACTCGATACGATACAATCAAGAAGTATCATAAATATGGTAAAAAAAAATTTTTAAGGAATTAATTTCATTTTCATTAACGTATATCGCAATTAGTAGATACGCATTTATTCCCTATGGAATAGCAGTATTGTAAAACACTAATTAGAGAAACACTTGTAATCCACTGAAAACAGGTGCATTACTGCTTAGAACGCTAATCAATATAATCCAAAAATTACGCTAATAAAAATTAATGCATACCTACAAGGTAATTAATTGTGTTGCAAAGAATTTCAAAACTCAGTTTTATGTTCATTTATTTATTATTGAAACATCAATAATTCCAGCATACCGAAAATTACAGAAGGTAACTTTTGGAGTTATTCAAATAAAAATTCATTAAATTTAAAGCAAAAATGAAAAGAAACTGTAAAGCGAGATTTAATTTTATATAGAATTCATATGACAATAGAAGTTCGAATAAAAATGATTCATGGTTTATTTTTTTTTTGGTTTATCACGGTTTATCGGAAAAAAGTTCAAATAGACTTTTAGATTAAAATTGAAATGAAAAACTTGTGTCTTTCGAAAACATTACCATGATACTCTAATTAATTAGAAAAAAATATGAAAAGCTATTTCTGCCTTCTTTTCTATATAAACAACCAGTCTCTTGAATTAGAAACTTACATTAATTTCAATTAAGTTGTTAAATAAAATAAAAAGTTAATTGTTTCAAATATTCAATTTTTGAATTTTATATACATTTGAAATATTTAAAAAAAAGTATATTTGTTACTTAAAAATATTCTGTTACATAGACTTATTTATGTTTCAATTATTTATTTTTTTTACAATTATTTTTATCGTTTGCTGATCCACAGTTCTTTATTGTTATCAATGTTTCTCATAAGCAATTGAAATTTTCGTTTGCACCCATTTTTCCTAACCTGAAAAATATCGAAACATAGAATAAATTCTCATGTTTTTAATACGCTTTTATTAATTTCACCTGAATGTTTGTTTGTAACTGACTCTCTGGGCTCAAATTTGCCGTACTTTAATCAATCAGATTTAATTTAAACGTTGTAGACTTATCAAGGACCGATTACAATAAAATATTTTGGTAAGTTTATTATCTCATCATGATTAGGATCGTCAGGATAAGTGATTTTATTTTAATTTATGAAGAGCAATTTAACCCATATAGAATGAAATTACCTAAGACATTAAAATCTGAGTGGGACAGTGGCACAACGGATAACGCGCCTGACGACGGATCAGGAGATTCCCTGTTCGATTCCTGGCTGGCTCGACATATTCGCATTTAGCCTTTGTTTTACTCACAATTAAATTATTGTAAGAACTATAGTTCCAGTCCTCCGTACCGGGACCGCATTTAAATATTATAGTTTAGAGTTAATAAAACACGTTTTAGAGTTAATAAAATTAAAAAGTAAAAAATAAATTATAGTTTAAAAAAAACTGAAAAAGCACGCTTTTTAGAGTTAATCAAACTAAAAAGTAAAAAATAATTGTTAACATAAGAATAAAATTACTGACGAGAAAATTAATGTCACTGTTCTAAACGCGGGGGTTCTCGATATCAATCGTTATAATTTTTCACTAGTTTCATTCCGAAATGCAGAGTTAGTTTAAAAATGTCATACAAAGCACCCGAAAGCACCCCAAAGTCAGTTGAAATAAAAATTTTAGGAATTATGTTCAAAATTTAAAAAAAAAAATGTAAATAGTCAAAATAATACATTTAATTATATTAATATTTTATTAATGATCAAAAGCCAAGTACGTAATTTTAAAAAATGGTATATTATCTTGTTTTGATAGAATTACATTATTTTTTCGCCTAGGGTGTATTTTTATTTTTTTCCGTGAAAAATCTTGAAATTAAATAAAATTCAGTATTATTGAGGAACTCATCTATACTTGCAATATTAAATCAATGATCATCTGGTCTGACAATCCTGACAGTTAATATGTAGAAATTTTTTCATAAATTATATGTTGAGGAATAAAATTTTGGTTGTATTACATTTTGTCATTACACTGCCACAAATTCAATCACTGTATTAAAATTAAAACGAGAATTAAATAAAATATTTTTTGAATCATAAATTAGATAACCCAAATCAATCTAAATTTTGAATTTTTTGATTGCTTTTAATAACTTTACATAAATTACTTTTTTAACTAAGCAATTTTTGACATGGGTGTAAAATATGAGAGTATTTCTCAAAATTAAAGAGTATCTAACCGTCACCCCTTTCAATGTAGAATTACAAAAATATGAAATTTTTCAAAATGCATCTGTTGATTAATTGTCCAATTTGAAAACTTGACAAAGTTTTTAAAATTATTATGCACAGATCATAAATTTTAAAAATTACATTAATTTATAGTACATTCCTATTATATATTATTAGTCGAATCTCTTGAAATGCATATGTTTAGTGTTCTTTTAATTATTATTGCAGAATACTCAGTGAAACAATGTCGCACAGCAATGATTTATAACGTATACCAAGTCTGAATACTTTTAACAGTTCTTTTTAAAATATTTTCTTAATGAAATACGTCAAAACTACTTGAATAATAAGTACAAAATATTTTCAACTACTTAATTATTTAAAATCATGTAGAATTATCGAAATAACCTTTCATCAACTGTTATTCATATTTAAAACATTTCGCTTCATCAGGTAAAATTAATGGTTTTAAAAACTTGATTCGAATCATGGAATTCGATTCATATCAACGTTTTAACTTTACAATTTATTGTTGCTGTATTTCTTCAGAATAAGCTCAAACTAAATCTTTAACATAGCATAATATCTTCCATAAAACTAAATTGTTATTAAAAAGTTATTTTTTCATAGCAAAAATTTCACGTTTTAGCAAAATTTACACTTTTTATTATACTTTGAAATCAAATTATAAGAAAGCTTGTGTACTAACAATGAAATTCAATGGATTAAATCGTTCCCATTCATATAGCACATATAATACTTATTATGATAAACAAAATGTAAATTATTTCCCATTTTACATAATGGAAATTTTTCAGTATAAGTATTACGAATGTGACGAAATACAAATAAGCAACTATAAACATAAAACTTACTTATAAATTTGGATTACATAATTTTTTTTAACATTACACAATGCTTTCTCAATGCAATAGAATGTGTCTGTGTGAGAATATTCGAATTCTTGATAGCAATCCTGTCAAATAGTAGATAAGAAATACAGTATACAATTTTAAATGCTCAAATTTGCTTTTAAACAACCTATTAAATATAATTTTATTATTTTAATAAACACCTACAAATGTAATTCTTTCTAATCAGAAAAATTATTATTTATCCGTACATAATTCTTAAAAGGTGATAACGTGATATCCGTCTTCACAAACTAAAAAAAATATCTCTACACATCATAAAAATTAAATTAAAAATTAAAAATGAATTTTTATTAATTATGAATTAACTTTTTCATGAAACAAATAAAATCTTGAAGAAACCTCGTTAAAGGATTCTAAATTGTTTATTTAAAAATACATTTAATCATACAAATTTTTGAAAAATATAAAATCTTTAGAAATGCGCAGAGCATAAAAAATTACTGTATTTAATTTAAAACATAGAATTCGTAAAACATTTTATTCATTTTTATACATAAATTTGAACACCACACATTGAATTAATAAAAAGCTACAAAGATGAAATCCATAATCATATTAAAATTTAAACAATTTTTAGAACAAACAAAATGACAAAAATCAATTAAAACCAAGAAGTTTAAAACGCGCATACATTTAAACCTCTCGTATCCGACTCGGGAGATTTCATTAATTTGAAAATGAACTTTTCATTTAACCACCCTTTGTATACAATTCATTATTGGATTATTCCCGTATAAAATATCTAGCTGCTTAATATTTACATAAATAGTATTACATAATTTAATTGTATTGAAAGTATTTTAAAAGACAAAAAAATTTTAAAAAATGCAAGAAATCATTGAAAGATTAATACAAAACAATTTATGCAAAACAATACAAACAAATCCATTTTCTTAACATTATACTACTCGGATATTGACGAATTATAACAGTTAAAAGACAATGATCATGGTTTTGTTGAAGAAAAAAAAACATATTTGAGGACATTAAAAATAAAATTCAGACTTTTTGATCCGAGTGTGAACTTTTGTAGTGAAATTTCAAGTTGATCTCTACAGAAAATGCTTGTTGACATATGTCACACACATACGGCTTGCATTTTGTATGAGACTTTACATGTTCCTCGAAATCATGCTTGAAAAAAAATGCCCTGCTACAAATATGGCAAATTAATCCTACCTTTTTGTGACTGGAATAATGTTTATTTAGGCTTATATCTGTGGGAAATTGCATTTTGCATAAATCACATTCAAATTTAATTTCTTTTTCAATAGTATTATGTTTTTTTCGGACCACACATGTTTGTTTCGCTTGCTCCTTACTATGCCATTGTAAACTTCTTTCCTGACTTGGTGCTTCGTTACTTGCATTACATGTTTTTAATTTTCGACTCGTATGAATACTAGCATGCTTATCTAAAAGATCCTTTTGAGAAAATTCCAAATTACGCTCATTACATTTAAATGATTTATCTTTTGAATGAATACGTGAATGTATTTTCAATTTCTGGGCCGTTTTATAAATTGTTCGACAAACATCACATTTATATAGATTTTTTTTCGTCATGCATACATTCCTGCTAACATGAATATTGTAACTCTTCTTATGCAAAAATGTTTTATTACACTTATAACATTTATAAGGTTTTTTATTGCAACGAATACGATAATGCGCAATTAAAGCCGATTTGTACTTAAAAGCATTGTTATAATGATCACATTTTTGAGGTTTTTCATCTTTGTGAATCCGAGCATGATCTTTAAAGTAGTCTTTCGTTAAAAATTCCGTATTATATTGTTCACACGCGTACGACTTTTTCCTGTATGTGTCCGAGCATGAGCTTTTAATATGTCTTTCCTTGAAAATGCCCTATTACATTGGCCACACACATACGGCTTTTCTCCTGTATGTATTCGATAATGCCTTTTAAGCAAATACTTGTATTTAAATGTTTTTCCACATACATCACACCTGTACTCATCACCCTTTTTGTGAGTAGAATAATGTTCTTCTAAATCAGACGCATGTGGAAATAATTTACCACAAATATCACCAATCATTATATTTATATTATTATGTTCCTTTAATTGCGTCTTTGTCGTAAATCCTTTATTACACACATCATATTTATAAGGTTTTTCATTTCTATGAATAAGTGAATGCACATATAAATCATATTTTCGTTTAAAAGCACAATTGCAAATATAACATTTATAACTTCTTTCAGTTCTATGAATACGATTATGCCTAATTAAAATCGATTTGGATTTAAAAGCCCTATTGCAAATATCACATTTATAAGGATTTTCATCTTTGTGAATACCAGCATGATCTTTTAGGGTTCCTTTGACTGAAAATGCCTTATTACATTGTTCACGCACATACGGCTTTTCTCCTGTATGTGTCCGGTAATGAATTTCCAGATTGCTCTCGTCTCGAATTATTTTTTCATATACATCACACCTCTGCTGATTACCCATTTTGTGAGTAGAATAATGTTCTTCTAAATCAGTCGCATGTAGAAATTCTTTTCCACAAATTCCACAAATCATTTTATCTATATCAAAGGAAATATATGTTTAATTATAAGTATTATAAATTACAAACAAAATATTTCCTTTTATTATGCATCAGATTAAGTAATTAAAATATAAATTATGTAAAAAGTTAACAAAATAAAATACAAAATTCAGAACAACACCATTAATTTAAAAATACTTGCGTTACGCTTTTGTTGTCCTGAAAGAATGTATTTTCTGAGCTAAAAAGACGCAACTAAACTTCATTAAACAATTATGATGAAACTCCTGACAGTTAATTTCATCGTATGTTATTACTTGACTTGACTTGTCTTGATTTGTGGCTTTGATATTTTTGCTGATTATGCTTGCTTTATTTTAATTTACGAAATGCTATCAAAATAATACAAAAACAGTGATTATGACCGAAAATGTTTAATCAAGCAACTTAAACGACGAACATTTTAAGATAAGATCTTTTGAATTTGATAGATCTCATGTCGAGCTTTGACCGTGCATTTTATTAAATAAATTGTTGCATGGTGTTTCTTGAAACTAACAACAACCTAAATATATAAGTATAATAAATATAAAAATAAAATTATTAGATATAACTCAATATAAATGTTTACTAGTCGTAATGTGTGTGATAGGAAGGTTGTGAAAATCCAACGTGTAAAATTGTATTTTCGGATTCCAATTGCTCTTTGTTCTAACTTTTCAAGTCTGAAGTTTAGTAAAGTGTGGTTATTTATATTATTTTTTACTAAGTTAAGTGGCCTGGATTTTATTCTGTTCATTATTTTTTGGCATTTTCATTTGTCCTATATTTTGGCTCCAAGTAAATCATGCAGTGTTTTTTCTAGCATTGTTCACTTTCTTAATTTAAATTTCCTGTTGACTAAATTTACTTATACTTGGCATTTTTCTTTTGTTCATTTTGGCATGCCGAATACTACGCCTAGTTCTTTTTTGATGGATTGTACCTCAGTAAAGGAGCTGCGCTTGAAACTGCCAATATTTTAGTAAGTCTGCAAATCGCTTATCACCACGGAGTTCAATCATTTACCTTTCTATTTGAGGTTCCAGATGAAACCACTACTAAAACTTCTAATTTTTTTTTAAATAATGAATCATCTGAATCATGTTTATAATATGCATGTCACTTTTCTAGCGAAACTCTTTATATCTACCGATCATTCTCAAACAGTTCAAGAATTGGCCAAGATTAAAGCAATCAGGGCTATTCCAGTAACTGCATCTATTGACCAAAACATTAACATTCGTTTTCCGATCCAGTGATATTCCATTAGACATAAAATTAGTAGAATTAGTTAATGAAATCGAGGAAGAAAAGAACTTTTCAGTTACTGAACTTCGACGATTTGTCGGTAATAAAAACTCCTCATTATCCACTCCAATTTTGGTAACTATTCTCGGCTCTATAACACCAGAGTAGGCTGCACTGAGGCTAACTAGACAAAAAGAAATCTTTTTTTTAATAAATTCCAACGTGTAAGAACTGTTTTTCTTTCACTCATCCGACTAACTCCTGCAAAAACCTAATTACTTACTAACAATGCAGAGGTCCTCACAATCTTTCGGCCCTCAAAGCCCCAAGTCAAGTCAAATCTCTCGGCTTGAACATCAAAGTTTCTCAAATGCATTCAGTGTGGCGAGGCCCATAAAGCCACGGATTTAAAATGTTCCAAAAAAAGGTGGAGGGAAAATTTTAAAAATTTAAAACGCTAAATCGTCTATCATTCATTGAAGTAAGCAGGTCATGATTCCTGAAAAAAGAAGAAATATATTTACCCAAAGTACAACATGCATCCTTTACCCCATCTGGATTCATCATTAAAGACGATGTATCCCAGCTACTACACCAGCTCACATTGGAATCGCAAAATTAAATTACAGACATTTGTCAGGCACAGATTGCTTCTTTCCAAGAATCTCTTAAAATATTAGCTGAAAATTTCACCGTAGCACTCAATACACTCGGACAATCTTTGAACAAACTCTCTCAACCTTCAACTACAACATAAATATCCAGCATCGAAGAAAAAAGTTTTTTTTCTATAATGCAGCTGGCAAACACTTAGGCAGTTGTTTTTTATGCCTTAAGACAAGCACTGCACCCACGTTACTCACTTAGCACTACCCAGGAGGTGCGTGTAACTTGAAGATAATCTACGGACGCGGAGTAGCAATACCTCCGCAACGCTCAACGATCATGTTAGACCGGGACCTATGGTTTAAAGTGGATTCTGAACCACTACAAACATCCATGACACCGCCGGGACTCGAACCTGAAATCTGTGTTACCGAGTGCCAGAGCGCCAACCACACTGCCATCAGGTTCCTACATCAAAGTTCTTTAAAATTCAAAGTTAAATTTCAAAGAAAATTAAATTTCTAAGTTCTTAAGCCTTCGAGCAATTCGGCTGTTCAAATTGCTTAATTCAGCTCATATTTTTGTAATTCATGAGACCCTTCTTAACAACGACAACGTATTTTATTTACCACGTAAATTTATTTTTAGTAAAGATAAATATTACAGCACAATAAGGGGAGTTTTGATTGTCGTCATCGAATCTTCTATTTCTTGTATCATCTTCCTCATTTTAATAGTGAAAACTAAGCAATCACAATTCATCTTCATTAAGTCTTTTTTCCATCCTCAATATTTACTTTCCAAAAGATGAATTAAGCATTCATTGACTTGAAGCAGTTTAACAACAACTTCTTTCTTCTTGTATTATTCTTGGAGACTACAATACTAAACACCCTGTCCTCAAATATTTCTCTTATGAAATCCTAATGAATTGAATGCTTGACAATTATTTTACTATCCTTAATGCGAATACTCATACTCATATTACATCTTCATCTTCCTTAATTCTAGATTAATAATTATAGATAAGCCATTTGTTGGCCCAAAGTACTTCGAGATCATCAAAAATTCCTTACCTACAATTGAAACTTATTTTTAGTTACAAGATTTTCTTTAATAAATAAAAATAATACACAAAACTATACTATTTTTCATAAACTATCTTAACCTTGGTGGAATTCAAAGTGCGAACATCTTTTCGGTCACAAAAGGAATCTTTTATATAAAACCCGAATTTTCCAGAGATTTCTGGATCACATAAGTATAAGAAAATTTTTTGCTACTCTTCGTCGACTTATATCTCAAATGAAACGAAAATACTGGGACACAATCTGTAAATCTGCAAGTTATAATGCATGAATTTATAAAATCATCTAATCAATTCACAACAGATATGATACTGTTGAGATAAATACAATTTTTCTCACTAGCAATATCTCTATCATTTTAGACGTAGATTATCAAGCCATTCTCTTGGCATCTCACATTAATAAATCATGTATAATACATTTTATTCCTTTGGATTTTTTTGCATATTCCTCTCATAATTAGCGGACTGGCGGCCAATTGGCTAGCGCTCTGGACTTTGGAATCCTGGTGGTGGCATGGATGTTTGTTAGTGGTTCGGAATCTACGTTGAACTGTAGTTCCCGATCTAATTAGCCTAGAGTGTGGTGTGCATAAAATGACCGTAGAGCGACAAACCTTACCTCTCATAATTATAATAATACTTTTTCTTTCGTTAAACTTACAAATGCAATTAAATATACTCTTAATACCGCACCTGGAAATAAAATAATTCCAGCAAATTTATCAAAAAAAGCTCCCCAATTTCTACCTTCAACATTTTTTTTAAAATTTGTAATATTGTCTGGATCACAGGCAATTTATAGGCCCATGGAATTTTTAAGCCTCGAATAAGACCAAATACGAACATGATATGCAGAAGTCGAAGATTGACATGAGACAATGTCTGCTAGAAAAATTGTCATTTGTTGAAGACGGTATGGAGTACAACATGTTGATCGAAAAAGCTTAAAACGGTTTTCATTCCAACAAATGAATGGAAAAAAAAAAAACACTCAGAACTCTAGAATCTTGAGTGTTCTGCCTTATTATTTTCCGAAAGTTTATTTGCAAAATTTGTTTACCAAAACTATTTGGGATTTGTGTTTTCTCCACTCGATAAGTACAACATTCCATAAGTAATGTTAGGTGAATCATCATCCACTTGTAAATATTTAATTTTTTATATTCAATGTTGGCCATTTTTTAAATTCTGTATGACCGAGTGGTTAGCGCTCTTGTGCTCTGTACCATAGGTTTCGTGTTCGAGTCCTTGCAGTAAGATGGATGTTTGTACTGGTTCGGAATCCACTTTAAGTAGTAGGTCCCCGTCTCATATGACCGCAGCTCGTCACAGAGCCAAAACAGACTTCTTCTCCCCACATAATTCCAAAACCCACATAATTCCTTGTAAGGGGGCAACTCAGCTCTAGGCACAGTAGCGTGGTGTGGAGTAGCAGTAGTAGTCATATTAGACCAAGAGGCCCGATAGCCGAGTGGCTAGCGCTCGGTACCACAGGTTTCGGATTAAAACCCCAGCGGTGTCGTGGATGTTTGTAGTGATTCGTAATCCACTTTAAGCCGTAGGTCCCAGTCTAACATGATCGTAGAGCGTTGCGGGAGTATTGTTACTCAGCGTCCGTAGCTTATCTTCAAGATACACAGCCCCTTGTTCTCATCTACTCCAAGCAACACGTTAGTTTTTCCATTTTCTAATATAAATTCGCTCATATTATTTTTTTACTAAGCAATTTTGTACATGTTTGATTAATATTTAATTTGGAGAAATACTCCAATATTTAGAGAGAGATCCTATTCAGAGATAGGATCTCTCCTCCACATCTATCCTTCAGAGATCCTACTGACTGTAGAATTACTAAAATTTGAAATAAATAAAAATGCATCTGTTGATTAACTGTCTAAATTGGAAACGTGCCAGAGTTTTTAATATTGTTATGTACAGATAACACATTTTAGAAATTATAACAACTTATAGCAGCTTCCATACCATTCAGATCCACCTCCCCGTGGTGCCCCCTGGTAACACAGAGGTCCACACATCTCCGCGGGTTTTCTCGAACACGTTCTATAGTGTGAACGTTGATGCCTTGGAGTACAACAAGCCCAGTCGAGGGCAAAAATACATATAATCCAAGCCGGATTCCTGGTAGCCTGAGTTGGTTCTGTCTGCGCTTCTGGTCAGCAGTGTTTCGTAAGCCTTCGGGCAGGTCGAGTTAAATCTTTTGAATACCATTCAGATGACCTGAAATGTATACCCTATAGTGTTCTTATAATTATAATTAATATTGCGTAAAACTATGTACCACAGCAATGATGTATATCGTCTACACAAGTCTGAATATTTTAATGGTCCCTTTTAAAACGTTTTTCTTTATAAAATAGGTCAAAACAATTTAAATAATAGCACAGAATAATTAAAATTACTTCACTATTTAAAAGTATTTAGAATTATCGAAATAACCGTTCATCAACTGTTATTCATATTTAAAATATTTCGTTCCTCAGATAATATTAATGGTTTTCAAAAATGTGATTCGAATCATATAATTCAATTCATTTCAAAGTTTTACATTTACATTTTATTGTTTCCGTATTTGTTCAGAACAGGCTCAAACTATTATTAAATCTTTAACGTTGCATAATATCGTAGATACAGCTAAATAACGACTAATTATTAAATAGTTTTATTTCCAAAGGAGAAATATCCCGTTTTAATGAAATTTACATTTATTTAATATACTTAAGTA
>BPLQ01001951.1:0-31054 GCA_021605075.1 Caerostris darwini
TTACAAATGACAGAATCACTCTCAGTATCAGTCAGATATTGAGATACTGCAAACTTCAACGAAAATTTGTTAATTAACGCAATTTTAGAATAAGATTTTGCCTAACTCATTCCGCCTTCACTATCCATCACCAAGCTGTGATCTGACATTGACACATGATTTTCTTCATACCGTTCATTTCCTTCCTTCTCCTTATATACTCTGCTCTCTAATTTGATCAAATTTATTTATTTATTATGATTTTTTTTGCATTGGACAATCTCTAGCTAAATGCATATTTTCGTTGCTGATGAAGTATCTCCTACTACCTCACCTTGGTTGCAGTCATTATTTCTGACTACTATATTTATTATTAATGCTTTGGTTGCAAATCATCAGTCACTGAAATTAGGATTTGTTTTTTTAACCACCATCGTGACTCATTCAATGATAATTTCAATCTAGATCTAAACTCGTATTTTTCATACATGTTTTGATTTTTGTTTTTGAATTACTTACTACTATTTTTTTTAATTATTTACTTACAAGTGGCTTGCGTTTCGTATTAATATAGTTTATCAGTTAATTCTGACGATTTAACTATTTTCACCCACACGTCCTTAAATGTTTTTATTCCAACTGATTTTCCTTTTTAATTGATATGTTTAATCAACTCTATAATTCCATCAAAATTATTTATATTAATATTGCGGGATCATCATGGTTACTTTCATAGTGTAATTTATTAACTAAATGACTAGCCCAATTATCCGGACTTAAATTTAAACTTTTCTCTTGCCTTTTAAACACTTAAGATAAAAACTGATGTTTCCATTCCTCATTTCGCATCGTTGCATTATTTTAATAATCATGTAATTAACATAAACTTCATTTTCGTTTCTATTTTAGCTTTTGTTTGATACATTACTTTTCTCCTACTTTTAATTTTCTTTAGTTCAAACTGCCTTTTAATTCTCGCTCGTTTTAGTTTACCTCTCTGGTAGCAATTAATTGCCATTTTTAACAAATGACGCTTGAATTCCTCATCATAATCCTTATTTTTCGTAATTAACTCTTTAATTTTTGCAACTATTGCGTTTTCAGGTAATTTTATATTTAATTATTCCGCTAGAGAAATTAAATCTACCTTTTCGCTTTCTATATCATAACATTCATACAAAAATTAAAAGCAGAAAACATTTCGAACAGAATTTGAGAAAAAAAAAAGCATTTACCAGTTTCACACAGAAATTTAAAAACTCAATTGAACCAATATGAAATTATATTTCATACTACATTCCTTCTTAAACCGTTGATTCCCCTGAGATTCGTTAGCATATCTGCTGTATCAGCGATCAATGATCCCACTTCTGAAGTTCGTTGTCACTTTGGTGCGACAAGTAAGGTTGGACTTTTATATTGCTTAGTTATGCCAGGCGAAGTTCCGTGTTCTAGGTGTTCGATGGATGGAAATACATTCACTCTAATGACGTGTATTTACAATTGATGCAAAATTTTAATAAACATCCACAAATCAATCGATTAACTTATGCTCCGTAATCGCATTTGCAACGTACGGTCCCAATACGTCTTTCTTCGTTTATGGTTCCATCCGTTCTCTCTCTTCACCACAACAGAAAATATTTGTACTTGTCAGAGTGGCGACCTCTAGTGATGCTCACAGTATGAATGTGTGTATGTTTATATCTATACGTGCATTTACGGTGTGCATGTATGTGCATCTGCACGTGAATTTAATTCTCGCACCATATATACACATGCACAAACATATGTACATTAATATACATACACATGAACATGAATACTCATGCATACACATGCATACGCATACCCATACAAATGGATGAATTCACATTCGCATACATTCGCGTAAAAAATATTTGCATTATTATGCATACATGCACATGTACATATGATACAAACACACATTCATATGCAACGCACACAAATACATAAATGCATACATTTGTACTAACACGAATACAAATACATGCTCAATCACACATGTACACATTATACACACAGTCACAGATATATAAGTGTTCTAGGCCAAATATACAAGCATTCGAAAATACACACGTATGCATCAATATATAATTATACATATCAATACACAACCATAAAAAGATATATCCGTATAAAACTCATACATACAAAATACAGAGGTAAACGCCAATTTATAAATATACAAATACACAGAGAAACATGCACATTTGCATATATAGATTTATAAACAAGCACACACCTACATGGATGCAAACTCCCAAATAAACACATATACGCACATATATTCTCGCATTCACACACATACTAAACATCCATTCGCATATCAGTTCATTAATATGCTGAAGAGTTATTATTTTCAAAAACTTCTAATTATATTAAATCGATTTTTAAACCTAACCCTAAATTTCTTCCTATTTCAACTTAATACATATCTCGCATTTACTTAAAAATATCAGTTTAATTTATTAGTTAAAGCTTCATAGAGTGATATTTGGCACTGACGTACGTTAAAAATCTTCAGTATTTATATTTTTCAAAATAAATGTTTCTTAATTAATAATACCACAGATCAAGTTAGTATTTTTAATTATCTTCAGCAAGTTTGTTTATATATTTGAAATAATATATAATTTCCATTAATATAAGTCGCAGCATTAAAACAAGTATTTCAGCGGTTTTATGAACAATATAGAATTACTTAAGTATGAAAATGACTTTATTTCTTTTAATCATCATTATGAAGACCGATTCAAAGTGTTACAGGAACTACAAATTGAATATCTCTTACATCGGTATAACAAAAATATTTATATTATTCTTGAAAATTATTAAAAAATATTTAACAATGAAACACATTATTATTTTTTTACATTATATGTCTAATCCCCTTAAAATATCACTTTTATCAAATTATAAATAATTTAAAAAAAGCATTTTGCAAACAATATTAGTTACACAATATGCACTTATTATTAGATTTGCTGATAGTTAATAAATTATCATTCCAAAGAAAACAAAAGGAACACTCAATAAAATTATGCTCCAAATTAGACTGTATTTTTATTTAAACACACTACGCCATTCTATTATTTTTTTACACCCTTTGTTCTTCAGAGTAAGTCCACATGCCAGGCATACAAAGAAATAGCAGTTCCTTTGTTAACAGTTTACATTTCATCTTTCTAGTTCACTTATGCTTCGTGGCGGCCTTTATATTCACTCGACGAGAATTATTTTAACATCAAATATTTCCAAAGGTTATTTATTTTTAGCAAATATATTTTTAGCAATTATTTTTAATCTTTTACTGTTTAAACATCAATTCTTGTCATTCACAAAGTCGGACAGAAAAATAAATTCTAGTTATATATGGTTTTCGTCCAATGAATTAAATGTAACAAAAATTATTAAAAAATCTGTGAAACTCAGGCAGTTTTTTACTTATAAATAGTGCATATTAATAATTAATTTTAATAAAAACTATTTATATAGGATTTGAAAATTTCAAATTTTTTGATATTATATTTACATATAATGACATTTATATATTTGCTGAATTTTTGTTTTGTGTGTGCAGTTAAAATAGCAATCAAACAAGTGATTTAAACAATTTATCCTTTTGATTTGAAAACGGCATTGATATGAATAGTTAAAGGTTTGAATTTATTTTTCTACTATTTAAATTTAACATATAATCATTTAAACTAATTTGAAATTGTTTGCAAACCCTTTGATAAAAGATCAAAGGGTCATTATAATTTTTTGCCAAAGAATTTTCATTTTTTGGAAAATACTATTTAAATTTTAGAGGTTTTTTTGTTTAATTTATTTTTATATACATTATCAATAAATGAATGACTATAAAAGAAAATATTTAAAATATATTTAATTATTCATGATAGTATTATTGATTTAAAATTATTTTATTCATTGAAATTTCTGATAATTTTCAAAATTGCTGTAGAATATATAATATAATGTAACAAAGTAGAATATTTAGACATTGAGTTTTGGTAGTCAATATTCCAATATGATAAATAACATGGAAAATATATTCTCTGTATAAGCAAACTATAATAAATGATTTTTCTAACGAGAATAATAATACTTTAAAAGTATAGTGTTTTTTTTAACAATAAATGAAAATCGTAAAATGCTATTCTTTTTTTATGATTTTTTTTTTACTTAAACTACCAAATTGAAATAAAATTGGAAATGAAAAGAAAAGAATGAAACTGTAACACAGTTTTATATTTAATTCAAAAAAAAAAAAAAATCCAATAAATAAAATTCAAAAAATTTGTGTAAAATTATAATAATAGATTTAAAATTAATTTTTATTTTTTATTTTCCGTTTACAGATTTTAATAAAAAAATGAAAATTAACTTTCTAATTTCAAAATTTCAATTGGAATACTTTAATTTGAAAATAAAATAAAATAAATTTTGAAATAAATGTTTAAATTGAAAATTTGTAATTTAAAATAAAAGCATTTTATTATATTAGTTTCGTCATATTTTATATTAAGCATATATGGTACACATTTAGAATTTGTAATTAACTTTTTGTAATCAACAACTAGCTGTGATTCCCTGCTCTTTTTCGACTAATAGTACTTGACAGAGAATGTACTTCAGAAAAAACTATTTCCTTCCATTCTCTCAGTACATTCTTGATCATTCCCCCTCAGTTGCATTCTTCTAAGATTGTATAATAGTGGATTTACTCCCATTCTTCTTCTTTAATATGCATTTTAGTTAGTTTTATACACCGTAATTCACCCGATTCCATTGCAAAGCAGTTCTTAAACTCATTGACAGTAAGGATCAGCCATGTCTTCTCGAAACAAAATAAAGTTAACGGCGAAATATTCAAGGTTGATAGATCCTCCTTTCATGGACGCATTGACCCTCGAGTTCAAATTTCGGCTTATTCACTGACATTAAACTTTAGACTTAGACGAAGCAATCGTTATACACAATCCAGTCATTCTGAGGAAAAATAATTCGCATGTAGGGGTGGACATGGTCCGCAAGGACAGATGCGTACTTGTGCTGATCCATCGTGCCTTCCACAATGATGAGTGCATCCAGTGAATGCCAGGAAAACATTCCCCAAACCATAATGCTCCCACCTCCAGATTGGATCCTTCCGGCAATTGTTGCAAGATGTTTGCTTTCAGACGTTTCGCACCGTATAGGCCAACGTCCATCTGTCCCATGGAGCATAAACGTGATTCATCGGAAAAAGCCACCTGTCGCCACTCTGTGGATATACATTTTCGCTATTGGCGTGCAAATTCCCGCCTTCGTCGCCGATGAACAACAGTCAGCATAGGTGTATTAACCAGGTGTCTGCTGCGGAGGCCCATACGCAGCAACGTTCGCTGAACCGTTGTTGAGGATACGCTCTTGGTTGATCTGAGCCGTCAGTTGCTCAACAGTTGCAAATCTATTCGCCCGAACGCATCTCCGTAGCCTTCGTTCGCCTCTGTCATCTATAGCCAGTGGTGCAACACATGTGCCACGCCGCTGATTTTGGATAGTGTCATTTTGCCATGCACGGTATACTTTTACCACGGCGGCACGAGAACAGTTCACAAAATTAACCATTTCCGAAATGCTTCCACCCTTGGCCCGAAAGCCAATAATCATGCCCTTTTGGACGTTGGATAAATCGCTGTGTTTCTGCATTACGTCAACAACGATTGAAATGTTTTCCGATGCCCTATGACATCCTTTATATACACTCCACTGCAATGTGCTGCCACCTGCCTTTTGTGATTGATTATTTCACGTTGACGTCGAAAGTAGGTGGTGATCACATTAATGTGATTGGACTGTTCATTTAAATCATAAAAGTAAGTATCCATTATGCATTCCTATAGCAAATTATAAAGTGGACGTTAAAGTTTCAAGTTTAATAGCTCTTTATTTCGTGGACGGATTCACCCACATAATAGACTTTAAACGGTGCATGGTTTTTTGCACAGTATTTCTAGTTTTTTCACCGATAATGGAGGAGGAAGAAGGAGAAAAGGAAGTAATAGTGGAGCGAAAAGTTCCAGGCAGTACGGTGAGTACAATGACCCTTAAACGAACATAGGTTTAAGATGATTTTATAAAGAATTGCACTGTGTTATGTGTCGCAGTTGTGCAGTGCTGTCCTCGCATTTTTAATAAATATAGCAGCTAAGTATCGAGTTTTAATTTTAAGAAATAATTTAGTTTGTATCCACGAACAGCACTGAAACAAGGCTACACGTATATTTGGCGCTAATTTGTACTTTGTCTAATTACTACTGTACTAATTACTAATTACTACTGTAATTGACTACTTTACTGACTGATAATTAACTAGTTGTGCTGTAAGGCGTCGTCTCTAACAATAAGCATTTCACCCCTCCCTTTTATTTCAACGCTATCGAAAAAAAATATGTACTAGCATCTTTCCTAGCCCCCGCGCTATACATATCTTGACATTCCCGAAACCATGCATTACGTTTCAAGTTGAATCTATTTTTAGTCTTAATTTCTTCTCTACGGAAGTCTTACAAATGACAAAATTGCTTTCAGTATCAATTAGAGCTGAGAAATCTAATGAAAATTAGTTAATCAGAATAATTTTAATATAAGATGATGCTGTACTTATTCCACTTTCACTAGTCATTACCAAGCTACGATCTCTCTTTGGGACAGGCTTCCTTCATACCGTTTAATTCCTTCCCTTCGTTTGTTAACACTATGCTCTCTAATTTTATTAAATTTGATTTTTGTGTTGATCACTTTCTAGAGAAATGCGCATTTTAGTTGCAAACAAAGCATGTCCTATATCTATCTCCATTGGATGCAGCCATTATTTCTGACTTCTATATTTGTTATTATTATAGGGCCTGAATGGCCGAGTGGCTAGCGCTCTGGCGCACGGTACCGCTGGTTTCGGGTTCGAGTCCCGGCGGTGCCATGGATGTGTGTAGTGGTTTAGAATCCACTTTAAACCGTAGTTCCCGGTCTAATATAATCGTAGAGTGTTGCGGGGGCATTGTTACTCCGCGTCCGTGGCTTATCTTCAAGTTACACGTGCTCCCTGGGTAATGCAAAGTGAGTAACGTCTGTGCAGCGTTTGCCTTAAGGCATCTAAGACGTCCATGTCTGTTTGCCAGCTGCATTGAAAAAAAATATATATTTGTTATTATTAATTCGGTTGCATATCGACCTTCATTGAAATTAGGATTTGTTTTTCTATCATTTGTGTTTCCGTCTTGACTCATTAAACGATAATTTCGGTCTAGACCTAAACTCGTATTTTTCATACTTGTTTTGATTTTTTTTAAATTATTTTCTATTCTTTTTATTTACTTTCATGTTAACTGTGTTTCGCCCAGTTTCGAATTGATATAGGTTATCAGCTAATTCTGACGATTTCACTCACACGTCCAAGCGGGACAAATCGTCAAAGTTGTTTTGCAATCTGAACGTAAAATCTCTCCATGTATTTTCGTGTAGTTCAGCATGGTCAAAATACTTTCGTTGAAATTTATCCCGGCTGAATTTAAACATTTTAAGAGTATATCCTTAATGTGTCCATAGTTATTTAAAAGTTCTTCCAGAATTCTCACTAAAATTTGGTTACTTTCAGGGTGTAATTTATTAACAAATGAATAACATAATGTTCTGGCATTTATTTTAAAACTTTCTCTTGTCGTTTAAACAATATGAGGTAAAAACTGATATCACCATCCCTTATTTTATATCATTGCATTAATTTAGTCATCGTGTAATTAATCGATTATATTTTCGCTTTCATTTCATACATTATTTGTTTCTATCCTTAATTTTTTTAGTTCAAACTGTCTTTCTAATTAGCGCTAGTTTGAGTTCTTCTATGATAGTAATTAATTTCGCTTTTAACAAATCACGCTTGAATTCCTCTTCATAATTCTTACTTTTATTAACTCTTTCATTTCCTCAACAAATGCGTTATCAGGCAATTTTACATTTAATTATTTCGCTAAAAAAATTAAATCTACCATTTTCACTTTTACAAGAAATCTCATCTTTTACACACTATTTTTATGTTCCATACCATTTTAAAACATGAAAATCCCTTTGAGATCCGTTAGCATATTTGTTGCCTTCACAATCAGGGATCCCATTTCTGAAGTTCGACAAGCAAGGTTGGACTTCGATATTCTTAGTTATACCAGGCGAAGTCCTCCGTAATCACATTCGCAACGTGCGGTCCCAGTCCGTCTTTATTCGTTATAAGTTCCACCCGTTCTCTCTCGTTACCAATATATTTGTACTTATCTTCGCAGTGGCGACCTCCAGTGACAATCACGTTATAACTAAACATGCTCACAGTATGTATGTATGTGTGTCTACACGCTCATTTACGGTTGCATATATGGACATGTAAAAGGTGGGCTGAAAAGTTCAAAGGCTGACACATAGATGGCGCTACTAGTATTAAATCCATACAATTTTTAATTAGCCTTAACCTTCAAAAGGCAAGTGTATAAATTTGGCAGCTGTTGCACTATTAGTATGTAAGTTATAGAAGTTTTAGTGAAGTCATTGCATTTTTAATGTTCATCACGTGCAGTCCACTCGGCTGACTGTCGATTGGACTCCGGTGTGAAATGATGGAGCCATGTTTCATCCATTGTCACATATCGACGCAAAAATTCGGGTTTATTAAGATTGAACAGCTTCAAACACTGCTTAGAATCATCAATTCGTTGTTGTTTTGCGTCGATTGTGAGCTCGCGCGGCACCCACTTTGAACAGAGCTTTCGCATGTCTAAATATTCATACACGATATGTCCAACACGTTCATTTGATATCTTTAGGGTCTCAGCTATCTCAATCAACTTCACTTTACTGTTATCAGAAATTATTTTGTGGACTTTTTTGATGTTTTCGCCGGTAACAGCCTCTTTGGGTCGCCCACTGCGTGAATCGTCCTCGGTGCTCATTTCGCCTCGTTTAAATTTAGCAAACCACTTCTCTACGGTTGATTCTCCTGGTGCAAAGTCCGAATAATGTTTATCAAGCCTAGCCTTGACTTCAATAGTATTTCTTTTCTCCAAAAAGCAATGCTTTATTAACACACGAAATTCCTTTTTTTCCATTTTTTCAAACTAACAAAAGTTGCTTCACTAAAAATGCTATAACTCACATACTAATAGTGCAACAGTTATCAAATTTATACACGTGTCTTTTGAAGATGATGGCTAACTAAAACTTATATGAATTTAATACTAGTAGCGCCATCTATGTGTCAGCTTATTAACTTTTCAGCCCACCTGTTAAGTAAGGCGAAATCGTCCGTGATCACATTCGCAACCTGCGGTCCCAGTCCGTCTTTCTTCGTTTATGGTTCCATCCGTTCTCTCTCGTTACCAAAACAAAAAATATTTGTACGTAACCTTTGCAGTGGCGACCTCTAGTGACAATCACGTTATAATTAAATATGCTCACATTATGTATGCGTGTGTATCTACACGCGCATTTATGGTTGCATATGTGGGCTTTTATGCATTAATATGTACGAGTATTTAAGGTTGCATGTAAGCATAGACATATGTATGTACTCTCGTACTCCCACACACACATACATATATACATATTAATACACATACATAGGTACTTTCACGCACATGAACATGAATGCTCATGAACACACGTGCAAATGACAAGTATTTTAAAGTCAAATACTTCCAAAGAGCATTTATTTTTAACAATTATTTTTAATATTTTTGCTATTTTAATGTCAATTCTTATCATTCACAAAGTTGGTGAGAAAAAAGGCATTTAAATTACATACTGTTTCAGACTAATGAATTAAATGCAAAAAGATTAAAAATGAAGATTTTATGAAGATCAATAGTTTTCTGCATATAAATAGTTCCTATTAATAATTAATTTTGATAAAAACAATATATATATTTTTTGAAAATTTAATTGTTTTTAAAATTATATTTGCATTTATATATTCGCTAAATTTTTTATTTATTTAAAATTAGCAATTGAACAAGTAATTTAAACAATTTATCCTTTTCATTTGAACGTTTTGAATTTAACATATAATCCTTTAAACTAATTTGAAATTGTTTGCAAACCCTTTGATAAAAGATCAATGGGTCATTATAATTTCTTGTCAGACAATTTTTATTTTTTGAAAACTAATATTTAACTCTTAGAAATTTTTTGTTTAATTTATTTTTAAAGTATTTTTAGAATAAATCAAAGACAATAATCATAACAATATTATTAATTTTAAATTATTTTTTCATGGAAATTTTTGATAGTTTTCAAAACTGCTGTAGAATATATAATCTATTATAATCAATAAATTGTACAAAATAGAATATTTAAACAATGAGTTTTGGCAATCAATATTCCAATATGATAAACAACATGGAATATATATTATGTGCCTAAGTAAATCAAAATAATAGAGTTTTCAAATAAGAATAGTAATACTTTTAAAGTATAGTGGTATTATAGCAATAAATGAAAATTATGAAATATTATGCCTTTTTTATGATTACTTGATGTTTTGTTTTCTTATCATACCAAATTGAAAGAAAATTGGAAATGCAATGTAAAGAATGAAATTGTAATACAGTTTTAAATTTATTTCCGACAAAATCCGAAAAAGTAAATTAGTAATAAATTAATTCATAAAAATGTTTGAAAATCTATATTAATAAATTTAAAATTAATATATTTTTCATTTTCCATTTCCAGTTTTTAAAAAGAAGATGAAAAATAAATTTATAATTTTAAATTTTAATTGAAAATTTTTCATTTTTAATAAAAATAAAATAAGTTTGAAATGAATTTTTAAATTAAAAATTTTGATTTCAAATAAACGCTTTTTATTATAATATTTTCATCATATTTTAAATTAAGCATATATGGTACAAATTTAGATTTTTATAATAATTTCAATTCAGAATATAAAATTCTTAGACTGTTTTATAAATTTTAATGGAAATTCAAAAGCTTAGGAATATTATTTTAATGAGGTGCACTTTATTTGACAAATTTTACTGAATATTATTTATTTATTTTAAGGCATATAAATAAATTCACTCTCATTTCATATTTCATGCAAAATTTAAAAAAAAAAAATTTATAAATTGTAAAGATGAAATATGTTCTATTAATTTTAATATTTTCATATGCCTTTCAGAACATTTTTTATAGTGGTTAGTATTATAGTTTTGATATTTACCTTTGTTTTAAAGTTTAACTATTAACGTACGAATATTTGTATTTTTATATGTTCTCTTATTCCTATATTTATCTTGTGTTCGCAGTTTTCTAACAGAAAAAAGCCTCTATAAAATAAAATAATGCTTTCATATGTACTTTATAGTTAAATCTTTTTTTCGCTTTGGTAGTTTTAAACATTGGTAAACTATTTGTCTTTTTCAAATTTATGAAAATGTCTTCAATCATGATCATATTTCTGAAAAACTTTAAAAGACCTTTTAATCTTGCTGTGTAAACACTAGTATTAATCTATATGTATCTATAAAAAATTTCAAATTTTTATGATTCTGTTGTTAAAAGTTTGGATTTTCATGTCTCGCCAGCACTGCGAGCCTTACTCGCTGCAGCTGACACGCAAGATGGCTCACGTTCAAACAGCTGGTTATCAAAAATAAAGAGACTTGATGGAGTTTAGGACAATGCTTGTGAATTTCCTTCATCGATAATTAGGCAGCTTATTGGGTGATTTCCAAGTTTTCTCTCATACGATATTAAAATATGAGGCCTTTTCACTAAAAGTCCACCCAAAAGTCAATGCCCTTTAATCGTCAGCCATCGAAGAAAGCAGAAAAGAAAAGCTTTGCAGCACACTTAAATAGAACCTCAAGCTCACCAATATCTTTGCCCACCTTGTTCACGTTAATGGTTCTTGAAACAAGTAGGCTATCCATTGTAAGAAGTGTATGACATTAACAATCAGAAATGTTTCAGAAACTGTATTAGGTGTCACCACTATATGTATGACACGAATATGTAAAAATTTACAGATAAAACTTTTAAATGAAATTTGTTTAATATATTGAAATTGTTTGAAGATTAATTAAAATTTTTCATTAATAAGCCGATAATGATTTTTAAGTTTAAAAATAAAGCAAATAATTATCCATTTCTAGACAAATAGAAGGGGATGTTGAATGCATCGAATATTTTGAATAATGCATTATTCAGTAAGTAAGTTAAGGGATTCCATTGTTAAACTAGCTATCTACAACCTGATAATACAGTTAGTTCAGGAGTTGGGACAATTCATACATATTCATCAAGTAAACTGCTAAGATTCATGATAAATACACGCAGTTTTGTGATGCAAATATTGTCAAATATCTCAGTATATGTGATTGATTTTTATGGCATGCTTTGGTTTAAACATTTCTTTTTTTTTTTTTTTTTTTTGCTTCATAGTTCAAGGCTGCAATTTCACAATTCATATGTTAATACATTATATATATAATTATGAAAAACTGAAACATATATATATATATATTATGAAAACAAATATATATTATATATGTTTAGATTCATCAAAATATTTTTTTTTATAATTATAATAATAAAAAAATAATTTTTAGGTTAAAATTTAGAAAAATTATTATTTATGTAATTGGAAAAAAAAAATAAACATATTTAAAAAAATAAATAAATAAATAAAACACAAATTTATGATAATCATCATTATAAAGATATATTCCAAGGATGCAGTAAAGTAATTATTAAAAATAGTTATGATTGATTAAATGACAATAGCTATGATTGATATAATGCTTCAATTCAATTTTATGATTGCTGATTGTTTTAATGAAATAATTAATTCTAGTTATTTAAACAAAAAGAAATTAAATAATTGCGGAATAGTTAAGCAGTAAAATTTACATTAAAATTTAGAAAAATTATTATTTATGTATTAGTATTATAAAACGTATAATTACTTATTATAATATTTATTTATGTATTTATATTACTTTTTTTCAAATAAAAAATAAATAAAACAAAAATTTATGATATATGATATTATGATTTATGAAAAATGCCAGTACAGTAAGTATTTATTGAAAAATATCTATGATAGATATAATGCTTCAATTCAATTTTACTTTTAATTTTTGTAATGAAAACAATAATTCTAGTTACTTAAACTAAAAGAAATTAAACAATTGCTGAATAGTTAGCCGTAAGATTTTATATTGGTAATAGTTTTTAAAAGAATTCACCAACTTGAACATCAAAAATATGTGAAACAAAAAAACAAAAAATGGAATGTTGGATATGTAAAGCGAAAATCACTTTTTCTACAAATAAAAAAAATGCCTCTCTAAGTAATTTGAGATGTTTTTCTGATTTCCAATACTTTTACGCTATCTAGATTTTTTTTTTTTTTTATATATACATAAACAGAAGAGAAAAACTTTCAATTTTTTGTTGGAATTCTTTTTTCCTTTTCAAATAATTCGGTTCATGAATGTATTTTAATCTCGACTTGTCAGCGAAATATTAATGTAATTTTACTTTCTCCCTATTTTAATCTTTGATGTTTGCTTTTAAATAAATAATACTTTATGGAACTATTTTATAACAGTTTGTATATTCGGCAGTAATTATTTACTGTAAATATTCGTACAATAATTAATTAGCAGTAATCAACTTTCAGATAAGGAGATAATTTTTTTTTACTTGCTAAATCTGAATAAAAGTTCTGTATTATTATTATTATTTTTTTTTTCATATCTGGTAAAGGTTCAGTCTTTAAATCTGGTTTATTTAAAAATATTAGAAATATGTATGCTTAAAAAAGTAAATGTAAGGTTTCATTACAATTATGGTAAGGATTTCATAGAAATGTAAAAAGTATTTCAAAATTAGAATAGTGCATGGAATAATTCTTTTTTTTTTCCTTTTTGCGAAACTGTAATAAGCAATTTTTTTTTCATTTTACACCGTTACGTGTTTATTTACTGCTATTACTTTAGTGAAGAAATTTTCTAGGTAAAAATGATAAAAAAAAATTGAATTAAAACATTCATTTTTGTAAAACGTCATAGGTAAAAATATGTAAAGAAATAAAGAAAAATGAAAAAAAAAAATGTTCCAAAATCCCAAAATTAATAATAAATTGATATGATAATCTTCAGAAAATTTTATCAAAATTTGTTGTCTACTTTCATTGATGACCACATGTAATTAACTTGTCTTATATTGTAATAGGTAGTTTATATAATATAGTCCTTTGTGCAGCCATGCAAAAGCATCTTAAAATAACATGAAGATTCAAAAACAAAATTAATTTATTAATTTTGTTCTTGAATCTATATATTTGTTTTTTTTATTATATAAAAAGTATTACTGACCTAATACGTCATTCTATAATTCTGATATTCTAACATTTGATCTGTTAATCATTTTATATATAAATACTATTGATAATTATTTTGTCCGATTCTAATATAAATTGTAAATAAGCATTTCAAAGGTAAAATAAGTTATATAATGCATCATGTGCTGTTAATTAAGGAATTAAATATTTCGGCAAATCTAACACATGCATTGTTTTTGCTAATTTTGCAATAATAAAGTTTTAATATTAACAATGCAGTCACATTTAATAAATGATTTTATACGATAATTTTATTTAAAATGTTTTTGAAGCTGTTATGTTCAGGATATCTGACTCTAATTAATACTTTCTGAATAGTTGCAACTAGTTTAAGAAAGTTTAGGGAATAAAAAGGAGGTATCAACCAAACTTTTTTTACTCGCTATATAAAAAATACGTACCTTAAAGAGTAAATAAATGCCTGTGTATTTTCAACCTCTCTTAAGTGAGTAGTGTCACTTATATAATCTGGGGTCATTCAATAAAACATGTGCACCCCGTGTCCCACCCGTGTTGTAATAAATTTCAAATTATAGCAGTAAAAAGTAAAATGATGCAAGAAAAGTGCCCAACGTCAGATTTCCATTTGACTACTTCTAAAACTTATTTTTACTCATATAAAAAAATTAAAATTTTTAATTTAGTTTTAAATACAATACTGTTAAGTCATTAAGTCATTAAGTCATTTTTTGTATTAAAATCCTTAAATTAACAATATATTGTTTGGTTAAACCCCATTATACAAATAACGAAATTCGAACTTCTTAATCATTAGAACTTTAGACTTTTTTGACCGAGAGAATGTTGTTCAATAATACAATTATTTTCTCGAATATTCATATTCTATTTTGGATAGGGGCATGATGAATATGTTAATTGTTCTCATTGGGTTGTCAAAGTGAATGAAAATTACAAATTTTCTAGACGTAAACATTTTGAAAGTTCGTTCATCTTGAAAAGAACAACAGTCCCTCAATGAACAACATTGTTGTTCAACAAACTCTTGATAAAGTTAGTAGGAGATTTAATATGCAGAAAAGAAAGCATTTTGCGATGTTACTCCATGTAAAATTTGATTTACTTTAGCAGTATATTGACGAGGCACGGGTCCCACTGTATTACGCACAACCCATCGCCGGGTGATGAAAAGTTGAATTGGTTTCATGGGGAGGCTTTTAGGGATAACAGATTCAAATTAATGTAATGGCAAACCGTAAACCTCAAACCAAGAATATTAATTGTTAATGTGAGATACTTATGAACGTTTAATCAATCGCCAATCTCTTCGTTTAATAAAATATGATTAATTCTTCATTAGATATTCTGTGCAATTTTTTTGTATTAATTCTTATTTCTTACTCTATTTATATTTACTGGTATTTTTATGTTATTACATATCATGAATTTTGCCCCTTTGTTAAAAATAATGAAAAAGGGACAATGAAAAAGATAATGAAAACGTTATAAGATTATATATATATATGTATGCCACAAAATCTCCATGATGGGCCAAGGCCGTCTGTCTGGTGGCAGCTTCCGAAACATGAGAAGTTCTCTTTCTTACGAGGTAGGGTTATCAGCCCCACGCCTAAGACCCAACAGTCCTATTAGACTGGGGTATACAGTTTGAAGTGAATTTTATTTCGTTCGAACAATGAGAAAATTGCAACTTATGTTGCCGATTTATTTACATAAAGCATTGCAGATATTTAAAACAACACAGTAAAAAAGTTTAAAATTATAAATCAATAAGCCTTAATAATTGAAAACAACATGAAAATTTATCACAGTTGAACCTATTATAGATGTGAGTCACGTCAAAAGAAGAACTATTACAAATTTTGGAACAACACTCGAAAAGCAATTTGTCTTTAGAAATATTTTACCTCTCTCTTTGCAACTGCAAATAAATTGTATTATTAACAGTATTGACATTATAGATACCCTACCCATTTGAAATACCATAGAAGGACAGGAATTGTAACAAGTATTCGTAAAAATTATATTTTTTTTATACAAGATTTATAAAAAAAAATCATATACCCTTATTTATATTTAAAATATTCCTGAAAAATTAATATTCGTACTAAAACTTTTAGACAGAAATAAATATTATATATATGACCAGTTATTTGAGGTTTTACATTTTAATTTAAGCGAAACAAGGAATCATGCAAATATTTATATTTGAATGAATCAAATTAGCTATTTATCTATAAACGTAAAAAAATTATTTTGTACAGTCAAAAATAGTTGCAAATTTTTTTAAACATAATTTACAGTTAATTGAAAATCTTTTGAATTTCCTAATAGCATGCAGTTTTTGATGATATGAATTGGACTAGTTTTGAAATAATTAAATTCAAAATATAATTCCATTCTTTTTGAAGAGCAATTTTTAGATCCCCTTTATTATAAATGGATCTCAATCTTACATTTCACAGCCCACAAATGCTCATTGTGGTCAATATAGAGGAAATTGAAACGATTTTAGTGCCTTTTATATTACCTAAGGCTGCATGTTAAGGATCATTTTCATGAATAAAAAGTTATCGCATTGAATCCCATTTTTTACATATATAATTGTAAACTATTGAATAATATATCATTGCAAATATAATGATTCTGATCTCATCAATTATTACCAGTTATCCTGTACTACATGAATTTATTCATTCCCAAACAATTACAGAACAATATTACATTATTCCTTACTTCACTGTTGGGAGATTTTTTTGGATATTTGTTTTTCGCTCACTGTTAGATACTTTGTTTTTGGATTTCTTCAATCCTTCTGCCTCTTGTGAAGGGAAGAAAAAGACTGAACTGTTATCTGAAAAGTTGAATTTTTTTCCAAAATTCAGAATCAAGTCCTAGATAGCTTTTGCAAAAAGTAAGTGCAATTTTCGACTTTTCTTGGTCTCGAAATATATTCTTCTACTGATATGAACTTGCAAAATCAGATTCTCTACTTGATTTTTCTACTGAATGTATTGATACATATAGTAAGAAATGTTTATTTTGCTTTACATATGTTTTGAAGCTGAATTTTTATTTTAGAAGCAATAATATTATAATTATTTTTTAGATTTGATTGATGATAATAAGCTGAAAAGCGATGATAAATCCAAGTATGCTTGTTTAAATAAAGTTGAAAAAGGTTCAAATTTTTAAATATTATGTGTAAGAAGGAAAGAAGGATTATAAAGTGTATGAAGTATTAGTCGAGAAATTGCAATTGTAATTAACAATTGCGAATTGCAATTGCAAAACATACTGAATTTTATACAAATGCCTTCGTAATAGCAAATAGAGGGATTTTCAAATTGCAGTTGCAAGTTGTCTGATTCACTTCCAATGTCGCCATAGAAAAAAATCGAAAATATGAATAGCTAGCATGTACATTTTTTAATCACAATAACATCGTAGCAATGATTTTTACATATTAGTTGCATTACATTGCAGAACAATTTGAATTTATACAAATGGAGGAATTTTCAAATTGGAGTTGCAGGTTTTCTGATTCACAACTAATCACAATATAAAAAAAAAATTGAAAATATGAATAAGTACCATGTACATTTTTCAATCCCAATAACATCGCGGTAATGGTTTTTACGCGTAAAAAAAAGGTGCATTCAATATTAAATATTTTTATATTGAAATTTTATATTGTGTAATTACATACCACACATATATCGCTATTGTATCTATACATATCGCGTTCACATATTTATCTACAGCAGTAGCGCTCTTAACTTTCCAGATTTTGAACTGATTTTTATTTCGTGCAAGGAAAATTCGGTATGTTTTTTTATTGGAGTTTCCAAGGTATTTGTTTAGTCGTTGAAGCTTTGTTATGTTTTCTAAATTAATAGATTTCACTATGCTGCATGTTCTGAGCATTGCAAAGTCAATAACATCGGAGCAATTATAATCTGTTCAATTTGAATACACTGTTCATCGGCTAGAAATGACGCAAATGAAAGCTGGTTGTCACATTGATCAAAAACGTTTTCGTATCAGCTGCTAACTATTGCATTTCATTATATGCTGTTTGTAAGTTTTTCTTTGTGTATGCTTGCCCGCGTCTGCCTACTTTTATTGACTTCACAACTTGTATTTACCTGAATCAAAACATTGCTAATAAAAATTAAAAATGTGTTTTTAATGGGACACTGGACATTTAATAAATTACTTTTACCGTATTATGTGACATATCGTTACATAGCAGACATTTCAAATGTCTTTATTTTACGTATATTCCTCTTACGAATTTTTTGCATAGTGTATCGAAATGAAATTTTAAATTAATCATAAAATATCTTCCGATTTCGAGTTCTGAGCTGAAGTTTATGTAAGTTATGAAATTAACTGAAGTTTATGTAAACTCTCCTTGGCATTTTAGATTTTTTTTCCTTCCAGAACAAAACAGTTGAAATGATATATAAAAAAACATAAGTGCGTACAAAATTTAGGCTAATCAATAAATATCTGCCGGTTTCACTTTGTAGTCTAAATACACAAATTTAGTGAAATATTATGTTCATTATCATCTTTCAGTGTTTTTCTGCTGGAATAGCTGGAATCATCTGCTGCAATAGCTGGAACTAAAAGCAACGATAGCGCAAACAAGCTTCAGCCTAGCTCCACAGAAGTTTAAAAACAAAATATCTTTAAAAAGAAACATATAATGAAATTTTAAAACAAACTGTAAAAAAAAAAAAAAAATATTCGTTTTACAAAGAGCTCAATTTCAGCCCCATCAAAAAAGAGAGAAACATCAAAAATATTAATTCAAGATACTAAGTTTGCTGCAGTGATGAAATTAAATGCAAATAAAAGGCAAAATGGGAAAAATGCATTTAAAGACATGAAGAAAATAAGTTACAAATGCAGATTGGAACCAAATACACCCTGCAATTCATATATCATATATATATATAAATGTAGTCATATATATGCAGTCGTATACATGCATTATGTAATATTTCAAAAATTTGACTTAAGCCTTGAAAAGTATAAAAATTCTTTTAGTGATTTGATGTTATCGTATTACATACAAAAATGTAAGTTTAAGTGGTTATTTTTCTTACTAAAATATTTTAATGAAAAACAAATATTTCAGGTCAAAAAACGAACTCGTAATACAATATGCTGAAAAGTTTGGTCTTATAAACTAGATCAAATATAAACTTTATTTTTTCCATTTTTTGTATTTTGATTTTATGGACAATACAGTGTTTTTGGAAAACATTCGTCAAAAATTTGTCACGTGAAATATGAGCAAAACAAGCGGAATATGAAAAAAAAAATCAAAATAGAGTGAGACAGAGAGGAGAACGGAATATCACATGTCAAATATCGTACAAATATCCAAAAAGCTATTTTGGGACATCCGATGAATGGTACATTAAATTCAGGCTATATAATACCTTAGGGAATGCGAATATTATATATACGATTATATGTACAGAGAGAGAGAGACAGACCAATGTACATATGTATAGGTAGATATATACGATTATAGGATGTTTTATATGTTGTAATTAAGAAAAAAAGCAGTATAAAACATTCTGCACAGTTAAATTAATTTTTGAAGTTAATTAAAGTTAATTTGAATGACTGCAAATACAATTTTACTTTTAATGTCAAAAGATTTGCATGAAAATTTACAGGCAGTTTTCTTACCAATGACGTCAGATTTCAAAATAAGTTATTTTATATTATGATTCGTTGAAACTCATATCATCTAAAATAAAATTAATTAACAAGAATATATGTCTATTCATTCATTTTGTGCTAAATAAATAAATGTCAAATCAGTGAAAAAGTAATTTTTTTTTTAATTTCGTTTTGTTATTATTTTGAGTACTTGTTATAATTACAGATTTCTCTTAATATATCGTGAAAAAACATTATATTTGAAAGACAATAATATGTATAGGATTTTAAATCAAACAAATTTATAGTCAGTCTCATGTAAAACTTTCAGTAGCTAGATGATTATTTAGGTATTTTCAGAAGTAAAGGATTGCAGCAAGGATTCCGATGAGATTAATGATATATTAATTGTCTATCCCGATTTGGGAAAGGTAATTCTGTAGATTTAGAAGTGCCAAAATTGAAGTGGGCAAACAGGTACAATGAACAAATATGAGAAAAAAAAAGTACAAAAAATTCGTAAATTCAGTTATGTATAATTTTTATAAATGCGCTTAAATGATGATGTTGACACTATGCTTTCATGTAGGAAACTTCTTTAAAAATATAAGTATTCCATTTGTTACAATATTGAAATATTAAAATAAAAAAGTACTTGAAAACTTAAATATCTTTGTAAATAAATCCAGAAATTTCTAGATCTGTCTATTTATATTGTAACAGTATTTCTTTCAAATTTAACAGTAAAATTATGGAAATTAATAAAATTACAAACTCATTTTTATCATCAAATTTTCTCGTCACTACATGCTGATAGCCAAAAAGAATTTTAATAGCTCTTTCTTGCAGCGTCATTAGTAAGTTACTGTAAACAATAAGAGTCGTTAATCGGAATTAATGGCGCCATCTAGTGGCACTATTAATTAAATTACAAATATATATATTTATAAAAAAAAAAAAAGATAAGATAACGATTTTGAATGTATTCACTTTCAATTTATTTTACACGCATGCTAAAAACGGGAAAAAATTATTTTGAAGAAACTTTTAAGAATAATTTAATAATTTATATTATTTAAGAAGAGTTATTTATGAAACATCTAATTTTGCATCTTTTTTACTCTAAAATTTACTAAAAATATTTTGATGTATATAACAGTTCAACGTAAAACAAGTAATATAAAAAAATTAAGTCAATTCCTACTTTTTTCCCAATATATTGCAGATAGTCCTTTTTAAATAATTTGCATTCATTTTTTTAAGTTTATTTGACACTATCTATTGGTAGACATATGCAACTTAAAACTAAAATTAATTAATTAAATTTAATTACTGAATTAATATTTGAAAAATTCAGTAATATGTCATCCACTACAAGGTCAAAAAATGTATTTGAATTTGAGTGGATGAATAAAAAATATTTATGAACGATTGAAAATTTGAAACAATATTTAAAACGTAGGTAGAAGGAATTGAAAAAAATATTAGCAATTTAGATATGCTGTTGTGGAGTTCAGGGATCGAGGCCTGGTGATGCCATGGATGTTTGTAGTGGTGCGGAATCCACTTTAAAACGTAAGTCTCGCGACTGTTGGGCGTTTCTACTTTCGTGCAGGTACCATCATAACGCTATTTATGGTTCCTCCTATGCAGAACACATTCCAATAAAAAATGAGTGTTACTATTTGAAATTTTCGAAATGTTATTGTAATCGCAACAGTTGTTTTTATATAATTCTTGAGTATATACCTCAAATACCTTAAACCAAAATTTCATTCATTTGCTGTGAGTGGTATAATAGCTAGAGACTTATGTATCGACTTTTTATATATATATATTTCACAATCGTCCTGAATATATATGTTTGTTTCCGTTCCTAATGCATTATGAGATAGTTGTCTGGTCTTTTCAAAACATCAGACAAGAACAGGATAACCTGTATGATGTTGTCTGTCTACTTGCTTCCCATCCAACGGACCCTACATTCAACTCAAACAAGGGCTCCCATTCAAGCCATCTCTTCCTTTAGACACTAATAGCACCTTTAATCCATATGGCCTACTGTCTCCTCTAGAACTATTCAACTAATTAAACACAATCACACAAGACTTCTCAAATCTGTTACAAGTCGTTCGAGTTAGTACTAGTACGTAATTAATTCATTTAATGCTTTAAATCCCTTTAAGTATAATTTTGCTGGATTTTCCTTTCATTATCATTTTCATTGGATTTCATAATATTTTGCTTCAAATTATAGTTAATAATCTGAATATTTCAATGTGTTATAATGTCATACTTTGTTCTATAAGAGATGTGGCATCTGATGCGCCAGTGAGTTCCAAAAAAAACATCAAACGTCATATAAAATAAAGTAATCTCTAAGGTATCTGATTTTGCATAAATAAATTTCTGAATTTATATAATGCACAAGGATGAGAAATATTACAAAATAATGCAAATAGACGTATCTATTTATTATTTATAACATACACAACCTAAAGAAAAGATTTTACTTTAAATAGAAGCCCAAGATATAATAAGTTTGATAATATTGTAAAAATTCAAAATGGACTCTAACCATGTAATATTTTTTCCATGTCATTTTATTATTTTATTAAAAGAAATGTAAAATAGCAGAAAACACAATTTTAAATTATTAAAATGAAAGGTAAAATAAAATATTGATAAATTTCGTATTTTTAATATGAAAAAAGTATATTTTGTGAGCAATATGTCTAGAAACTATGGTGAATCTGATTATTTGAATTTGTAAGATCTGCGTCTGAAAATTTTTCCTATATCTAAAATCTCATTTGTTTTCAGATTTCAAAGAAAATATTTCTGACATAACATACTTTGATATGCTAAACAAGATTTATTAAACATTTCATATGAGTAAAGTTTTTGCCATATTTACTACTGTTTTCTGTTGTATAAGCAGGAAATTACATTTGACATTTGGAATATTTCACAAAAACATTTACTATCACAAATAAATGTGCTGTATTGTGTTATACATTTATAAAGGTATAAATATCATACGGAATATTTTTCGAGATTTTTATAGAATTCTTAAGCAGACTTGACTTTAGTTTTGGTAAATATGGTAAAGAAATTATTCAAAAATCAGGTTGTTTCTTTTAACCTTTTTTTTCACTTATAAAGTAAAATCTATTCTAATCTATGTAATAATGAATATGAATTAAAATATACGTTCATGCAATACTGCAATTGGATGACACATACAGTTTATTAGAAATTACATAAAATATAATATTTATGTTGGTTTTTGATTGTATAAATGTATAGAAAAACGATTTTTAGGTAAAAATAAGTTTTCCCATTGCTTAATAAAATGTAATTTCTATGAAATTTAAGAGTGATTTACAGATTACTAAAGTTTCTTTAAATTCATTTCGATTAATCTAATATATACGAAGAGTTTTTCTTTATTTGTTACCAATTACTCTGAAAGTGAATGTCCAAATATTTATACAGACAGATTCAAATTAAATGTTGGCTTTTCCCCATAATAGCTTTGACTTGGGATTTTCTCTCTAAACTATTTGCCTTTTTTACTATCACTTTTCTTCCTTTTTTTTCGTAATTTTTAACAACGAAATCATTTTTATTTTCAGATTATTTAAGAAAGCACTTACAATAAACTTTTTAGCCACAGTAACTGAATACTAATGTAAAATATTATAAATAATTAGAAAATAAAATAATTATTTTGCAAAGTTTAGTTATTATAATCTGAATGTTGTAAATACAAAAAAAGGAAAATAATATAAAATACAGAATTTTCACAAAGAATAAATGAATATTGATGCAAATATATATCTTAACCTGGGCAGTGCAATACTTAATCGTGCAAAGTAAAGCTAAACTTGATTTTAAAATGAAATGTAGGATTATTTAAAATCAAATTTTTTTCTATTGCTGTCCATTCCTTTAAAAATTTTAACGAATTAAATGCTAGTTTATTTTCTAAAAGACGTTTGATTCTAATAAATTTTTCCCTTTATGTTTGAAAATAAACGGGAAAAAATTTACGATAAATTATATGCACTTAACCATTTTTTTGGGAGAATCCAAGGTATATAATAATTTTCAAAACTGTGACTGAATATCCAAAACTGTGTTTCCAACTTGCTTGCATGTTTTTTCGTGTCTTGATTTTAAAATGTTTTTACTTTTTGCAATGGTTTCTTTCTTTCATTCTTTTTAATTTTACCGCTTCTTCGTTTTTTTATTATTTGGGATACAGAAATGAAAAGTAATCAGAATAGCAGAAACCATCGTTTTTGTCAAGGAAGTGTAAAACCTCATAGTTTATCCATTTAGAGGTTTGCTAAAATACCACAACATGTTAATCAAATGGTAACGCCTTCTTATGAAACCGGTGAACATCAAAATTCTCCACCTTTAAAATACCAGACATGTTTAGCTTTTGTTAATACACTTTTATTAGTTTCACCCGCATGTTTGCTTGTTTGTAACTGACTCTTTGGGCTCGATTTTGCCCTACTTTAAGCGATCAGATTTAATTTAAACGTTGTAGACTTATCAAGGACCGACGACAATAAAATATTTTGATAAGTTTATTATCTCATCTTAATTAGGATCGCCAGGATTAGTGATTTTATTTTAACTTATGAAATAGCAATTTAATCCATGTAGAATGAAATGTACCTAAGACATTCAAACCTACGTGACACAGTGGCCCCAACGGATAACGGGCCTGACTACGAATCAGGAGATTCCCTGTTCGAATCCAGGCTGGCTCGACGTATTTACCTTTAGGCTTTATTTTACTCACAATTAAATTATTGTAAGAACTATAGTTCCAGTCCTCCGTACCGGGACCTCATTTAAATAGTATAGTTCAAAAACACGATTTTAGAGATAATCAAACTAAAAAGTAAAAAATAAATTATAGTTAAAAAAAAAGCTTTTAGAGTTAATCAAATTAAAAAGTAAAAAATAATTGTTAACATAAGAATAAAATTACTGACGAGAAAATTTCCGAATTACTCTAAAAGAGTGGGGTGCTTTGTATGACATTTTTAAACTAACTCTGAATTTCGGAATGAAACTAGTGAAAAATTATAACGATTGATATCGAGCACCCCATTCTTTTAGAACATTCACATTAATTTTCTCGTCAGTAATTTTATTCTTATGCTAACAATTATTTTTTACTTTTTAGTTTGATTAACTCTAAAAGCGTGTTTTTTAGTTTTTTTAAACTATAATTTATTTTCTACCTCATACCTAATGATACATTCATTGTATCGTTAAAAACTAAAACACATACAAATTAATGATTGAAAAGTATAATTTATTGTCGAAAAATTGCAACTTCTACATGATGCAATATATATATATGTAGATAACAGAATGAGAAGATAAGAAACAATGTCATGTTAATATTTTTTTTTTCTCAGCAGAGAGGGTTTTTCTCATAAGAAGCGAAAGTATGGGAATTCTCTCTGAGGAGTCATTTTCCTGATGGATGTACCGAACAACTGAAGACCGAGTGTAACATCCATATCTTGTCCAGGTCTCTAGATGAAAAGTATTAAAGGAACTTTATTCTTTGGATAAAATTTCTATAAATAAAAGAAATTTATTCAATCATTTCTTAGAAAAATGTTTGCAGAAGTTCAACAGTATCTTCAGTTCTTTTAATAATTTGACTTGTTATCTTCGAATATGTGATATTATTATTTGTATAAACGTTTCTTCCTAAGTACAGAAAATATTAATTATTTTACCCTTGAGCAATAAACATATGAATTCACAAAAATATGATTCTCTTCCATTTTTGGTGCTGTAATTTTAATATTTAGCAGTGTATTACAATATAAAATTGGATGGGTAACAATTATTTCACTTAGCAAATCGAAATAATTTAAGAAGCTCAATTATAAACATAAATTGGAATGAAAATTGTTCAATAAATAAGATAACAATCCCATGTATTTTCAAAAGCATAAAATGCTTTTTTTTCAACATTTCATTCAAAACATTTCAAAGATAGTTTCTTAAAACATAAACTTTTATCCATCTCTAATGAAATTCTAACAAAATGCTTTACCCTAATTAATTATACTTCTCTCGCTTTTTCCAATATGGTCATTTACACCACAGTTGTTGTTCCATTGATATTCTTGCGTTGGAACATCGTTATCGATTGAATCCTACATAATGACTTTGAGGAAGATTCTCTGCCACGATTTAATTAATCGCTGACGGTTTATCTGTGTAATTAGAAAGATCTTGGCAGTCCGTTTTCACTGACTTAAAAAAAAAATATTTTTAAGCAAGATGTTGTGATGAATAATGGATTTTTTTTTAAATTTCTAGGCGACTGGCCTACATGTCATTCAACTAAATATTTCCTAACACAATTTTTTTTTACAGAAATCTTAGCAACTTCATCAAATCAATTCGTCGTATACCCAGTTTCCTTTCTATACCTTTTTCTTCAATATTGTATTTTGCTACATCTGTATCACTGCAACTCAGAAAGAGTACATCCGATGGTGCCAACTAGCAAGGCCAAATTTTTCGCCTCCGTCAAGGCCTTGAGACCAATGCAATCATTTTCTGGCTTTTTTTTTATCGTGCCAATCAAATTCCCAGATAAGGAAAATTTCGGTTTCGTATGTCGTTTTGAATTGAATGCTCATATTTCCGAATATCCAACGCATTCGGGTTAATGAAGAATATTTCTATGAAAAAATGCAATTTTTATCATTAAATAAATCCAGTCATTTATTTTATGTGTAAAATTAATATCAAAAATACGTTATTAATAAAATATAAACTAAAATATTTAAAAGAAGTCCTTAAATTACCAAATACACTGCTCAAAACAACTAGGAGATATTTTGAGTTTAAATAAATTTGAAATTATTATTGATTTGTGGGGTTAGTGTATTTATACTTTTTTCATTAATTATTCTCCTTCTTTTCTCATATCATGCAACACTACATCTTATATCAGTCATCAATACAGTTTAGACCTCATTCACAGTTTATACCCATTATAGCAATATCCTCTAATTGTTTGAGTAGTATATGTAAAGATTTAGAAATTATTTTTTAAAAATTGTTCTAATAAGAAACATATATAAATAAACTTCCGATTAAAAAAAATAAAATTCATAAAACATGTTTCTTAGTGATACGAGTTAAAATTCTTGAGGAGAATCCTTGAAAAGGGTAATTTACGCCATACTAACTTATCGATATTCTTGAACTGGGACATCTTTATCGATTGAAGACTTCTCGATAATGGCTTTGAAGACTTCTCCCTATAAGTCTCGCGCAATTTAATTGATCGCGGAGTGTTTGCTTGCGGAATCGGTGAGGTGTAAGCCAACCTCCTAGAGAAATAAATTGATTTTATTGACAAGATCTGTGATGGATAAATGATACAAGTTAAATATTTTTATACGTATGATCTGTATGCCATTTAAATGATTATCATATTTATGAAGAATCTTATAATTTAAAATTCTATTCTCATATTGAATTTAGATATGGTTCAGAATCATGCGACGTAAGGTATATTATTTATTTTTATTTTAATTTTATAACAAAATTTAAATGAATGTTTACTTGTGTAATCAATGAGCCATGGAGAAATCTTATTTCCTCAATCTTACAGGAATAAATTGCTTTTTTTGGCAAGGAGTGTAAAGGATAAGTTTTCTTAGTTCAATTTTTTATATATCTGTCGCTTAAATATTCATGAAATTTATGAAGAATTTTTAAATTTTAAGATATATTTTACATGTTGTATTTAAATATGATGAAAAATCACTTGACGGAAAATAGATTATTTTCATTTTATATTTCATGTTAAATGAGTGTTTAATCATGCAATCAGTGAGGGCGAAGGCGATCTTATTCTCTCAATCTTCAAGAATAACTTGATTTACTTAGTAATGTGTTTTAAGTATAATTAGTATGAGTTAAATATTTTTATATGTATAATATGTATTTCACATAAATAATTATCAAATATATGAATATTCTTGTGAATTTAAAAAAAAGAAATGTTGCCAATATGTCATCAATATGTTGTCATTATGTTATCAATATGTCAATATATATAAGAAATATTAAATATGTGGCCGAAACACTAATTTTTCTATTTTTATTTCATATTACATTTTAAATGAGTGTTTACTTGTGGAAATAGTGATGGGTAAATAGAGCGTAAGTCTTCAATGAATTCATTTTCTTGACAAAGTTTATGACTTGAGAAATTGATGCATTAGATATTTTTATATGCATGTAATTTCAATTATTTTGATTTTTCTTACAAATTTGAAATTTATTTCTTATACAGAATTTGAAATATGATGGAGAATCACTGGACACTATTTATATTGTTTACTTTTATTTCATATTAAATTTGAAATATATCATATTTAGATTACTATATCAGAAAAAGAAAACTCAATTGGCATTTAATGTATTGAACTTAATTTCCATTATATCCGTCTAGACAGAAAAATTGTTGCTTCAGAAATTAAAAAAAAAATTCGTCCTTATAGTCTATACTTTTCTTACATGGAAATGTTATATATAATCATATTGAAGAATAAACCCAAATGCCTCCAGGAATAGCGAAATTCGCATTCTTCTTTTAATATATATACACCAAAATGCACCCAAACTCATTTTCATGTTATATGACTGTTATATGCATTCGGGTTGAACAAAGTAATTGAAGTTTTTTATTTATTCGCTTTCGTTGACTTACTTGCCGTAGTCAATGTTTGAAATTACTGTGCTAGTCCCAATAAATAAATTTGTTTTACCCCTCTATTTATAAAATTACCATTATTACTTTTATACGAGTATGACTAAAATACTTAAATACTTTTGTGAAGAATAACTAATCTACTTGCAAATTCATTTATGGAATTACTGTTAGTGAACTAAATAGAGGGTTCAATTTGTATTCATCAACGAATCAACTTGGCTGCGACAGTGGTCCATACATTTTAATCTAAATCGACTTTGAGACTTTTTTTTTCTCTCCTCAATTTCTAAATTCGTGACATTGTTTTTTCCCTGTAGTGCTGGGCTTTGAAAAAACAAAAATAATAATTGATCAAAAAAAAATCTCAAGTATTTTTGCAGAGTTGAAGCTGACTAGGGTAAGTCTTTCCTCACAAAATAAATTTTATTTTTAATAGTGATACCTATTTTTATGCATTTTATTCTTTTGTAGCTTCCTCATGCTTTTAATTTTGGATTTTTTTTTACTTGTTTTACCTTCCTTTTGAGGGTTTTTTTCCCCCTTTTGGATTTCTAGTTTTCTCATTTAATCGGTTTGTCTTCTTAAAGATTTTCCAGCCTCCTTCTTACTTTTTGAATTATTCACCTTTTCTTCCCCTTCATTAATTTTTAACTACATATCCGTCTTATTTATTTATTTATTTTCAGTTTTCTCTAGTATCTTTTTTTTAATTTACATTGACCTCTCTTTTCAAGTTCCTTGTGGTAAGATGCTTTTTTTTTATCAATTACTTAGTGCAACCTTTTTAACTTTTGATTTTCTCTTGAATTAATAAAATTCTTCTTTTTGTGATTCTTAGGTTTTTTCATGCTTCCGTTTTTATTTATTTATTTTAAATTTTTTGCATCCCACTGTTCTCGCTCCAACTTTCCCCACTACAAGTCAGTCTACGATTTTTCGATAATCAGTCATTTTGTTTAACTTTTCATCCTCTTGTCGTTAAGTATTTCTAAGTGCTGAGTTGAAGTATTACGCCTCCCACTCTATTTTTTTTTTAACCTAGGTAATCAGTTAAATAATTTTTGGGTCTTTCCCTTCTCTCACTCCTGTTTTAGAATTCAATTTCAAGTGATCCTCAAACCTTCTTGTTGCTTTTGCAGGATTTTCTTTAAATTCTTTTGCTTTCTTGTTTGATTATTCCTCTCTAAATAGTGCGTGATAGAGGATGGCCACTAAAAAATTTTGTGAGGGCAGCAAATATTGGTCTTTTCCTCTTTTTTTTATTTGTTTATTTATTTATTATTATATTTTACGTTATACATTGTTCCTATATTTTGTCCATTTTCGAATTTAATTATTAAATATTTCAGTTTAGGAAATTAAAATCACGTGGAAGATCAAGAAGATCACTTGGCCATGATCAAGCTCTCCTAGCTCCTTAAGTACCATGGAAATGAATAAATCGGTAATTTACAACCATTGGTAACATTTCTGAAATAATAAATCTGCTGAATGGGAAAACCGGAACTTAAACAAGTGCCGGGTTTTAAATTATGACTAAAGATCTTACGGAGAAATTTCTAAGCAGCCTTACACTTTATGATAAAACCTTTCAATAAACTATCTTTCTGTCTTAGAAAATTCTCTTCGTGCTTCAAATTCTTCCTGTCGAATACAAAAACTTTAGAAAGTTGTCCTATGATTTATCATATACTTCATGTATCATTCTCAGACTACTTCAGATAGATTCTCCACTGAAAAAGAACCCATTGGTGAGACAAATGTTGAAAGAGTCTTTCAATCTTTCGAAAGAAAAAGTCTTTAGAAATTTACTCAAAATGCGCAAAAGAAAAAAAGATGTTGAAGGACTTTTGCATTGAATAGTTCAATAGATCCCGTGCCCTTCTTTCATTTCACAAATGGGCCTATACGTTTTTCTATTGGCGTTCGTGATACCGACACATAATCAGATAAAAAAAAATGACCAGTCCTTTCGTAGATCAGGGGTATATTTCTTCCGTACCAATGGCATCTACCAAAACATCTGCGTACACAGGGCTTATCATTTTGACTCTTGTAAAAATGTCTTGTCTTGTCTCAATTTTCTTTCGAAAGACTTACCCCCTCATTGAATAAGCGACCACAGATATTTTTACATTCCACCCCAAAGTACACTGATTTAG